>ML977569.1:301053-447588 GCA_010015725.1 Amniculicola lignicola CBS 123094
GGGAGGGGAGGGTAGGGGAGGTGTGGAGGGACGGGAGCCCACCACGGAAGGGCAACCGTACATAGTAAGGCAAGGCAAAGACGCTCTTTACGATAGCAAGCCAGAACGCAGGCGCGTTGTTGGGGCCTCGACAGGGAAGCAGTGGTTTCGCCCGCACTTCAGTCCCTTGGGCGGTGGTGGCACCACAGCGCTGGGGGGGGGTCCCATTTCATCACCGCGTCCCCCATCCCCATCGCCATGTCCTGTACGTATCTACGGGCGACGGGCTGCGACGGGAACACGGCACTGTGCTGCTTGATGTCGCGAGCCAGCGGGCACAGCAGCGCTGCTGCGTCGTTGCTCGCAAGTCACTCCTGTCCCCACGGCGCGCCGCTGCACCACGACAGCATCTGCCCTATAATTCGGCGTGCTATGCGCGAGGAACGTCGAGCACTCCGCTGCCGCCAGTGCGCGCTGGTTGCTCAGCAATCTCAGACCATGCGCCGCTCTCACTGGCTCCCGTGGTATCAGCCTTTTGGCGTCGGGTCGGAGGGGTTCAGCTATCACAGGCGGGGCGTGCGAGCTCAAGCCGCCCTCTGCTCAGTCCTCCCTGCCCGTCCATGCCCGTCCATGCCACTATCGCTCGCCATCGGCTTCCATCTCAACCTCACCTCCAGCAGTCGCGACGCTCCGCACGGCGCTGGCCGATCCACGCTCGCGGGCGGGGGTCAAACGGCATGCATGCGCGCGCCGCGATAGGGGAGAGCTTCAGGCTATTGCTGGAGCTATTCCCGCCACGCTTCCCACCAAGCTTGTCACAAGTTGGCCCTCGTCCGCAACGACGCAACGGATGGCTAGCGCCAAAGACTCGCCGTGTACCTTGAAGCCGGCTCGTGGCGTTCACACCGGCGGCCGCCTTTGCGACCTCACTCGAGGCCAGGAGGGCTGCGCGCGCTGCTAGGGTTCCGGTTTTCTGGTCTGAAAAGCCGCCGCGAAGCCAATCACGGCTGCCCGTGGCCCCGTTGGAGCTGATCCCCCTCCCCAAGCTGCCCCCAAGCTGTCCAGGAGGCCCACCCCCGAACGCAGGTTCATGGCTCATCGCTGCACGCGGCCGGCCTCATGTCGCCCTGCCGCTGTGTTTCTGCGGCGCAGCCAGCACCCGCCATCAACATGATACACCACGACGACGCCGATGCAGCAGGACGAGGGCCAGCAGCAGACGTCTCGCAGCGACAGCCGTGCGACCGTCGAGCACTTCCCTGCATTATTCCACCCCTCCAAGTCCCAAGTCAGCTTTTAGATCAGGCAGACAAGGTCTGGCGGGGCTCCAAGCTGCCAATCATCGACGCCGCGAGGAAACACTCGGCCTCCCGGTGCCGCGCACCTTGGTCACTATCAAAAGGAACTTTACAGAGGACGTCGCTTGCCCAGCGTGCCCCCGAGGACAACGCATCAAAGAGCCGCAGCCTGCCCCCATTTCAGCGGCACGTGGATGAACCCATCACACCAGCCCATGCTTTTTCCATCACACCAGAGGGCGATCAGTTTGGCGCTGTCCCACTCTCCTGGCCTTCTCCAGCTTCTGTTCCCTTGGCATGCCCAATCAGTGTGGAACGTCCTCTCCAACGGTGATGAGCCTCAGCACCGGACGACCCGTCGCAAGAGCACGACGAGTGCCATTCGGTGAGCGTTTCTACCCGCCTTGTCTGTGTCGCCACGTGGTGCCATCCAATATCAGCACCCGTTCACCATCTTTTCCCCCATGGTCAGCCGAGTCTGTGTAGCCGACAGTAGCCAGACGCCGGGAGACTCGATGCCCTCTGTGCTTCCGTGTTGCAGTCGGGCCGCTCCCGATTTGTTCGCCGGCAGTGATTGTGTGCTCCTGGGCGTGATCAGAGTACCGGCACTTCTGTGACCATCGTCCCTAGTCATGCAATCGCGTCTATTGTCCGTTTACGACTGGTGCCTTCGTCATCAACGCTCGAGTTACTGTGATCAAATGCCCGATTCGCCGCAGACATTTTGTGATCAGTTGCAGCCAGAAGATCGAAGCCAGAACTACACTCCTGTCATCTGTCCTATTTGCCCGGCTTTGTCTGTGCAGGGTTCATGGTAGGGCTTCAGCCACAAGAGGGACTTTGGTCATGTGTGTCTCACCCTATTCCTTTCACACCATCGCGGAAGATTTGCGGACGGCAAAAGCAAAGAAAAGACTGTTGCGATAGGATCGTAGATAAAGCCCGGAGTCGCTTGGGGGCGCATGCGATTGTCCAATACCATTGCTAGATGTCACCACTTGCCAATACCACTTGGCTTGGATTTCTAGAAGGCAAAAAGCCGCAGACCGAATTGCCACGATGACAGACGCTTCCTTGACTCAGCGTAAGTCGAGGAGTCACATCACATCGACAACCCACTTGAAATCATTCTCTTTACAGTCAAACTGTCATAAAGCGCCCTCTGGAGCTGGAGTCGTTTTCATGGAAGCCTGACCCGGCGTTCTGCCGCTAGGTCTCAGGTATGCTTCCTGGATTAGAGGCCTGAAAACTTGCGGAAAAGAAGCGCCTGAGACCGGTCACCTGTCACAAGAAATTTTGTCCCTCCAAGACATCACGTCAAAGCTGACATGAAACAGAGCAGTGGCCAAAGCCAGCCTTTCCAAATTCTAAGAGATCGATCCTGGGCTCTTGACATTTTAGCTTGACCCTAACTCATCACTATATCACATTGGCGTCTTTGTTCAGTTCTCACGATCATGAATTCAAAAGACATCTCATAGAGAGCACAGTATAGATACTACAGCGAATCTTAGAGCAGCATCCAAACCAACAATACCGAAAACCTTTGACATGCGCCACAAACTCTATTCTAGAAGCGACACAATCACACTCTCCGGAAGCTTCTCCGTTAGGTCTTCACTGGTAAGACTAATCATGTCCTATGCTGGTCGCCTATGTAGACACTTTCACATTAGACCCCAGACCTGGGACTTTCAGTGGGGCGAACGCGCACTCTTCACCTTTCAACAACCGCAGGAAGCCAAAGTTTCATCGTTTATTGACAAGCTGGTGGAGCAGCAGATAGTCAACGGCTGTCGTCGGCTCGCTTCTTCAGACGATGACAGGTCCAACTGGATCAAAATGACGAGGCAAGGGAGGGGACGTTGATGACGATGAGCTGAAACTAACTACTTGTGGCTTGTGAGTCGTCGCCTGACGGTGTCTGTAGGGATGCTGTACTGTAGCCGCTGGGGTTTAAGCTTTGGGTTCCGTATATCCGGCTCGCACTAATGGTGACGGGCTTTTTTAGTCCAGTAGGCTGGGAATTGGAGAGTTTGCCACGATGGCGAGGTGCTGAGCCACGGGAATTACAGGAACGGGGGGGGAAGTGTGATGGTGGAGTTCCAGAAGGGATTCGGCGGGTAACAGTGTTGAACTCGTGGTGTGCTGGAACTAGTCGAGTCAGCTGGAACTTCTAGGGAAAATGGGTGGAGACGTGGATGGAATATCTGAGTAGGGAGGAGGGGACGTCTTACGCCAGAGTCATGTGACCGTTAGCGTATGTGGGGTGCGGGAGGAGTCGCTGGAAGGAGATTAGTAGGGGCACGGTGATGCTGACTGTACATCGTAGTCTGCTCATTGTTATGGTATGGTAGGCCTCAGACTGGGAGTATGCTTGGACAGGTACGGCTCGGTTGGATGAATGCTGCACATAGTATGGGATGGGATGGTTGGGCCCAGGGTAGCTTTCCTGGGGTGAGAAATTGGCATTGGGGGAGGAATGGTGGCATGGCGGTCTAACCGAGATAGATGGCGCTTCTATGTAAGGCTAGGTTGTAGATATGGATGTGTTACTAAGGAGCTTGGGGGAGTTTGGACTTGGTGTGGATTCCGAGGTACTTACATATGGGCAGGAGAGCACGTGACTTCTACTACAATATTACAGAGGCCATGAAGACCTAGACCAACTTGGAATAGGATGGATGAGGCTGTTTACTACGATGTGCCTTTTCGCCTCGAATGGAACAGGAATCCTTATGTTCGAAGCGCAGTATACGTGAAAAGGCAAGATTTTACATATCGTTTTTCTCATGCCTCAAAACTGCATGGGGAGCCAGAGGTGAAAAGGTGGTGTACTAATATTTGGTATGTCTACGATGATATCCTGGGGTGAATGGTGAGTGTAATATTTGCACGTGGATTTCGTTGCTCCCGCTCGTACCTACGTATGTGGTGATGTATCCGGTCTGTAATCTTTAGGAATTGCTGTCCTCTCTACCACATAACATGTAGTGTCATGTAACAAATCCATCTATCTTCAGCTAGTTGAGTGGGGAATATATCTCTACAGTTCCAGACATTGCCATCAATTCCCATAATGTCGATGTCCGGTTGTCCACCCCGGAGGTATTGGCCGGGTGATGATCGACATCTTACTATGAACATTGTGTCTGATCTCAAGACTGATATTCCTACTGAACCACATAGTCTGTAGGACAATCCTTCAGTTTCTGATTGCGGGAGTTGACATTCTCGCACGTTTCATTAGTTCTTGTCATGGCTTCATCAGACGGATGAGCTCCAGGGCCAATAACAGATCCTTATTTGCGATGTTTGTCCTCAATGCGAAATACCCACCACTGTCCACAATTATCAACCTTTTGAATCTCCCACTCAGGTTTCCACGTTTTGGAGGGCACAATCAGACTGGTTTCCCAGCAACCATTCCCTCGGGAGGGAGGGGGATGATGTACAGGAGTAGAGTTGGATTCGGAGTCAGAATCAGGAGTAAATTGAATGTGATAAGAGTTCCGTTATGATAGAACGTCATTAAAGCCTAATAATCACCCGTGTTTACCGAGATGCCTACTGTTCAAGGTCGATGTGAAGGCTTTGTTGTTTCGCCTAGTGCAATGCGTTTGGGAAAAAGTTTTTTTTGGATTACAGTGAACGCGCCTGGATAGAGGAGCATCACCTCTCTGGATACTGTTTTCTGGTAGGATTTGAAATCCTTGAAGAGTGCCATGATTCCTAGCCAAATCAAGTGCCCTGTCACCCAAACGTCATTGTCAAGCGTGAAGATGTCTGTTATGGGGATAGTGATGGCTTCGTTGCTAAGGATCTCTGAATCAGACCCCGTGATGAATCGGTCAGATTTCCACATAGAGAAGAAGTTAGCCTGATGTTTGGTCTGGGGGTTTTGTTCTTGCTGAATGAAGATCTACTCCACTGTATTGAATAGCTGTTGAACAGGGCGCCCCGCCTTCCTTTTTATCAGGAGGAATGATTAGAGATGAAGGGGCCTGTTGCTTCGTGATAGCCACTGCGTCCTCGCTAGGGTCCTCAATGGTAACCTGACATAGGATATGTATTGGGTAGGTGGAGCTGAGGCGCTTGTGCGTTACGAAGAGCAGCATTTTCATTCGCATAAGCAACTTCTTCCCTTTGGTTGGAGCCTGAAGATCACACATTTACAGTTCATCTCGATCCTTCTGTTGGTAGAAAAGCAATTCAATCATCAATGAATGCCCGCAGCCCATCCCCTCTCCTCCCCATTGAACCCTACCTCGCCCCTCCGCCATCTCCCCTCTCCAAACAACTTCCAATCAAGAAAGCCCATCTGCACGCGTCCGCGCCCTGTCACACCGCGTCTTTATCTCCCGCCCCTCACACGACATCACACGACGACGTGCAGGTTTCGTGTTGGCAGCCACGCGTGAGTCAAAGGGGCTCGGCGCGTCGCCCCCGTCGCTTGGGAGCAAGCCACTTATGCGGTGCAACTGCTTTGATGGAAGAATGCGAATTACGAGCGGGGAAACGGAGAATCTGGCGATTGTTTGCAGCATTTGGTGAGGGTTTGGGCTTTTGTTGTTTAGTGATCGGTGGATGGGGGCTTGCGACGGTGGGGTTGAGAGAGGGAAGCATGTATAAAGGATGGATGGATGATGGACGAATGAAGCATCTTTTGCACCTGTTTGTGAGGAATTGAACGGCTTGCTACTGTAGGTTTTCTTTCTCTATTGTTAATGGCAGTGAGGCTTTTATGAAATATTCCTTTTGCTACATGATACCTTGCTAACAGCTCTGCCCGGTTAGATCCAAACCTTTCCAACTACTCCATCATAATCAAAGAATCTTGCGACCATGTCCACCGAGCAAGCCGACACGAAGACAACTGCGGGTGTTCCCCCAGTCCCGCCCGTTGGTGCACCATGCTGGATTGAGATTATGGCCGAGGAGCCTACTAAACTGAAGGCGAGTTGCTCTCTAGCTTCCTTAGCCTATCTATCCTATCCGTCTCACTTCAATCAAGACGATGCAGCTAACAGACGATGCAGGAATTCTACGCCGCCCTATTCCCAGCCTGGAACTGGAAGGACACCAGCCATGCGGCGGGTGTCATCATGTACGACTTCAAACAGCCCTCCGGTAAGCCCTGCGAGGGAATGTGCAAATAATCACAATAATAATACTGCAGACAGGAATCTCTGGCGGCATCATCCCACTCCCAAAGGAATGCGTCAGGGCTGAGCAGAGTATGGGTTCGGGCATGACGGTATACTACTTTGTGAATAGTATCGAGGATTTTGAGAAGGAGGCTACCGCTGTCGGTGCGAAGTTGGTGCTGCCCAAGACTAAAGAGTCGGAAAATGGGTGGTTCGCTAACTTCAAGGATATTGAGGGGAATAGGTTTGGGGTTTATGAGGTTAATTGGGAGGGAATGAAAGGGCAAGCTGGAGGTGAAGAAAAGAGTGCTGAGTGAGGGATGGACGCAGAGCGCCAATGTCTTTGGTTGGGGATGATGAAGATGCTGGACAGGACTGGATAGCCTTTTTTCAGTTTTCAGGTGACCAGCGTTATACAGCGAATCAAGGGATTGGATTCTCACGATACTGGTTATGGTGTTGACTTTGAGGGTGATGATCGGTGCGGAAGATCTCCGCCAGATCTTATCCAGGGTCGCATTTCCCAAAGCGTTCCTCGAGTCCGTGCTCCACCTCTACGTTGACCCTCAACCTCCTCTCTTCACCTCAAATTCCCTCAATATCCAGCAGACAAAAGCATAAAGCGTCTCAACATCCCTCGTGCGTCTTGGACGCACGAACATTCCGAATCTCACTGCCGTGCGGAATTCACTTCCCCTCTCAGCCCTGCACTTTCGAGGTTGGACCCTGCCAAGCCGGATCGCCCACCAATCACCACACCCAATTCCGCGGACCAGTCGGGGGACCTTCGGGGAACTTTTTTGCTGAGCGAGTTTGGCCGTGTTGGACAGACGTTTATCACCCCACACGCGTCAGCTCCTCTCTCACACCGACGACTTTCACGCGGGGCCTCAACCGAGCTTGCGCACCCTTTGGAGTATCAGCCACTTGAAGAATTGCAGCAATGGCGTCCCGGCCGTCACTCCTCGCACCGCAGTTTGTGCATGGCGTGTATATTCCTTCTGCGCTGCTCATTGTGGGAACCTTGATCATCAAGAGCGAATGGGCGCCCTATGCGGTTGCGCTGGCGGCCATAATAGGAGGCTTCAAGATGTATACTGCTGGTAGGACCCCTCCTCGACCTCGTAGCTCTCAGTTTAACATTTTCTAGGATCGAAGCCGGTCCTCAAGCGCGATCAGTTCCAGAACTTTGAGCTGAAGGAAAAGACAATTCTGTCACACAACACTGCCATGTATGGAACATCTATACACACATGGAACGCAGAATCTGACATCCAGCAGCTACCGCTTCAAGCTCCCCAAGCAGACCGACATCCTCGGCCTCCCCATTGGCCAGCACATCTCCCTCGCGGCCACCATCGACGGCCAGCCCAAGGAAGTCGTCCGCTCCTACACCCCGATTTCCTCCGACGAAGACAAGGGCTACTTTGACCTCCTCATCAAATCATACCCCACGGGCAATATCTCCAAGCATGTTGCATCCCTCATGGTTGGGCAGACAATGCGAGTCAGGGGTCCCAAGGGCGCAATGGTGTATACCCCGAACCTCGTCAGGCACTTTGGTATGATTGCAGGCGGTACCGGCATCACGCCTATGCTGCAGATCATCAAGGCTATTATTCGCGGCCGCGAGGCTGGCGACACGACCGAGGTGGACCTGATCTTTGCCAATGTCAATTCTGAGGATATTCTGCTGAAGGAGGATCTGGATGCGCTTGTGGCCAAGGACTCAAAGTTCAGGGTCCATTATGTGCTCAATAACCCGCCGGAGAAGTGGACTGGGGGCGTGGGATTCGTCACTGCGGATATGATCAAGGTATGCAGAGAGAACGTTAAGGGCATGAGTGAGAGGCTAATGAGTTGTAGGCTAAACTTCCAGCTCCGGCAAACGATGTCAAGATTCTCCTCTGCGGTCCGCCGCCTATGATTAGTGCTATGAAGAAGGCTACTGAGTCGATTGGATACACCAAGGCCAGGCCGGTGAGCAAGCTCGAGGACCAAGTCTTCTGCTTCTAGGCAGGGTGGTTGATAATAAGGGGGTAACATGAGGAAAGGAGACGGGAATTGCTGGATGAAAATATGAACATGGTATAGGGATTGGGGGTAATTTGGATTGTTTATATCCTGCCTAGCACGTAAATTCTGTTGCTGACGCATGCAACTATCAACACGCGCTCTTCTCGCTGAATCATAATTACGCAGATCAAGCTTCATCAAGCTTATAATTGATTGTTGTGCTCTACACAAGCTCGTACAATGAGGTCTTACAGCAAAGCCTACTCTATCGGAACTATAATGTCAGGACTACCTAGCTCCCATCCTCACTTCTCACGGATGTGACGCAGGGGTGTGGGATATGAGTTTGCTTATACGGTCTACAGCTTGGTGATTGCAGAACGCCTGGCTTTGAGATTGGGAGTGAGCTGATGGATATATAGTCAAAAGAAATTGTTGTGCTTGTTTGCTGTGGGTTGAGTATCAGTAGGCAGGTGTTTGTAGTAAGGATTTTCATAAGTGAGGGGTATTGTAAGATGCCCCATAAGGTGCTCGTAAGATGCCCCACTTTGCTCACATCCTGAACCTCTAACCTGGAGCTTACTATCACGTGGGTATCAATATATTAGCAGGACCTTAGGGCTGTGCCTCAGACCATTGCCATACGCATACTGGGTGCTGCGAGAAGTATTGGGACCAGGATTGAGACCTCTGACAGTTTGCATTATATATCATCATATCGAATAGGTACCATTGATACCCCACCGCTTCTCAAGCACTGTTCGACCAGACCCAGCCGAAGAGATGGCTCATTTAACGAGGGAAGAAGTGCTAAAGTCGGGGGAAGTGTCACCGGAATATGAAAAGGTATGTCCAGCTTCTCATGTACCGCTCTCATGTTTCTTCTTTCCACCACACCTTTCCCTAATCCTCCTAAGATTCTATACCAACTATGACAATATCTCTCCTCCACCTCCCGTACTTCCCCTCCAAACACTCCCATCTACATTTATCTCCACAACACCCCATTAACACCCCCCAGGCTTTCACAAACCACCCCTTCGCCCTCTCCGCTACTTCCTTCCTCGACCACCGCGCCAAACGCGCCGCCCACCTCGCCAAACTCCGCCATCTCTACCCCATCCCCGGCCCCATCCCCTCACATGTCACAGAAACAATGCACGACGTCCCGACCCGCGACGGCTCCTCCATCCGCGTCCGCGTCTACCAGCCCGTCAAAGGCCCGCCGGAGGGCGGAAGCCCGCTCATTGTCATGTACCATGAGGGGGGCTGGAGTATGGGCGATTTAACGGATGAGGATCAGAATTGTAGACTTTTTGCGAGGGACTTGGGGGCCGTTTGTGTGAATGTGGAGTACCGGTAAGATGCTCTTCTCTTTTCCTGTCCCCTTTCCCATCACCCTTTCTCTTCTGCACCGCTTTGATACGAGTATTGGTACTGAACCCCCGATCCCCACTAGCCTCGCCCCCGAATACCCCTTCCCCGCCCCCATAAACGACTGCTGGGACGCCCTCAACTGGGCCCTCACCAATGCCTCTACCCTCAACGCAACCCCCACCCGCGGCCTCATCGTCGGCGGCGCCTCAGCCGGCGGCAACATCGCCGCCGTCATGGCCCTCCTATCACGGGACACTTCTCTCTCGCCCCCCATAACCGGCCAATACCTCTGTGTCCCTGCGCTCCTCTCCCCCGAATCCGTTCCCCCTTCTCTCGCCCACCTGTATAAATCCCGCGTCGAAAATATCTCCGATCCCGTGCTGGGCAAACTCGACGCCTCAGGCATTATGGAGGTGTACAAACCCGACCCGACGAGTTTCATGTGGGATCCGTTTAACCACGAGAAGGGTCTTAAGGGGGTAGCGAAGACTTATTTTCAGGTGGGTGGGTTGGATCCGTTGAGGGATGAGGCGGTGTTGTATGATAGGAAACTGAGGACCGAAGGTGTACTGACGAGGTTTGATTTGTATGCGGGGTTTGGACATATGTTTTGGACAAATTGGCCAGAGATGGAGACTAGTAGACGGTTTGTGGAGGATACAGTTAAGGGGGTGGGGTGGTTGCTTGAGGAGTGAGATGGGTGGGTTGGAAGGGGGGGTTGATGGGAGAGGGAGATCTTGTGGAATGCGAGACGAAAGTATGAAATGGCACCATGTCATTACCCATCGAGGCCCATAATAGAGTTCAGTCACTATCCGGCCATTCAAAAGGATCCTTGCGGAAATAGTGCAGGAGCGTTCGCAGTGCCGTTTCATCGTCCATCGTTTTACCAGCGACCCAATCCGACGGCCTCTCTTCCGTCAGACCAGACAGATCCACAGGGTCACCATAGTCTTCTCGCGAGATATAGCTCATATTAGGCAGTAGTCGCCTTATCGCTGTTATCAGCTCGTCTTTCCATGCCCATAATATGACCCACAAGTGCACCGCTTCGTCGTCCGGATCCAGTGGTAGTAAGTGCCGTACCACCTTTTCCGCAGTCGACAACGCGTACTCGATGGGCCCGATATAGTTGACAGTCGAATTTGCCTTGACTGTGGCGTCGATCTTTGAGAGCATGCCTTCGTACAACAGAAGACTTAGAAACGCCGGCGTGTCGCGCGTATATTCCCGATCCACGTTTATTGACTTTGCGATGCTGGGAAGGTCAAGGCCGGTGCTAGTCGAAGTATCTACATTCTTCTCGAGAAGTCTTCGGACCATCTCGTGGTTGTGATTCATTATGGCGATGCTCAGGGGAGTCCCGATTAGACACCGTTCGTTGATGAACTCGGGCTCATCGAATGCGGTTAATACGTGATGCATGATGTGGCCAGAGGCAGGCCAGTGGTACTCCACTGCATCGTGGGTCATTGCTGCTAGCTGGTGGAGAACGCTCACATTATGTGATGGTATCCCAATTGGAGTCACTCTAATTGGTGACAACCGCAGTGTCTGCATTTTCGACGCGAGACTGGAGTTGCCCTCGTTCCGTCTAGTTGTGCCTGTAGCTGAGACCTGCGGATTTGACCCGTCCAATGGCTTCAATAAAGACTCCCGCCGTCCGGCGTTTACAAAATACTGGACAGCATCGAGGCTCCTCTCCGTTGGTCGCATGACCAGTTGTCCAAGCAGACTACACGGTGGTCCTTGTTCTCCCGGCGGTAGAGCGCACACTGGATTCAAGTCGGCGCCATAGGCAAGCAGGATGTCTGCAACATCAAAGCAGTTGTTGATGACGCAAAGCGCAAAAGGTGTGACCGGACAGAGTATCAGAGGGACTTCTACTGGAACGCCAGCAGCGAGCAATCGTTCAGCAATCCTGACCCCGTCTGGTGTCTTTGCTCCTTGCTTTGCCAAAGCAATGGCATGGAGGAATGTCAGCTTCATGTTGGAATCGTGCATATAGTGTTGGAGTGGGTCGGCTCCAAAGCGAAGAAGCATTTCGAATATGCGCCAGTTTTTGGTTATGGCGGCCGCTTGAAGGGGCCTAGATTCCATGGTGCCATTCGGGTCATAGTTGAGCTCTAAGAGGGCTTCTACGATATCAGCATCGCCCAAAAGGACCTCACTGTACAAGAGGCGGTCAGGTGTAGTATTTGGTTGTCGAGCATCGTGCGTGGACGGATGCTCGTGATTCCACTCGCGGATCAGACGAAAAGTTTCCAAGATTCCTGATTTGTGGCTCGAACCAAGTCGGATGAGTCTGCTTTGGAGACACGAGGGGTCGATAGAATCTTTCTTTCTCTTGTGTGCGGCTTCAAGTATCCATGATTCGTCGAGCAGTTTGAGGCTTGATTGTTTATCCACTTTCTCAAGCAAAATGTGTAACTCCTCCGTGTAGAACAGTAGACTCGCAATATCAACCGGCGACAACCCATCTTCATCTCCTTTGAATTTTGGGTTTGCACCTAAACCCAGCAAGACTCTCATGGCCGTATGATTTCGTGCGATGACTGCTCGTCCGAGCGGTGTGGTAGAGATGTTGAACAAACTTCCCCAATCTGCGGCAATGCCCCTGTCACCCCTTGTAGTTGAGAGTTCGTCGATGTCTGCTCCAGCTACGATGAACATTTTAGCGACTTCGCTCATTTGCTCTTCTTGGCCCACCTCGAATCCACACAGCCAATGCAGCGGTGCTTCTTCTCCTTGCTCGATCTTACTCGGCTGGGCGCCTCTATCGAGCAAGAGCAGCACACATTCATATTGGGCACTGCGAACAGCACATGCGAGGGGGCTATCGTACCTGAAAGCGCTGCCGCGGTTGACATCGCATCGATAAGTATCAAGTATATGTTTTAGAACGTCGTCTTTGCCGAAAGTGGCAGCGTAGTGCAGCAAGCCGTGGCCAACATTACTGACATAGAGTTTGTGGAAGCCACTTTTGAACTCCTCTTCTTCTGTAGTGGGCGTCGGTTGATCTTGAGCCAACAAGTGCTTTTCATACTCATCACCGAGTCCTTCCTTGATCTGCTGGTCCAGGATATGCACATCAGATAAGTTGTAGTCTTTGACGATGGTCGATGGAAAATAATGCCACATGCCTACACCACCAGCATACGTCTTCAACAAACGCTTAGAGTCCTTGAGCATCCGGCTGTGCCTCCTTCTCTCAGATGGGTCGACTAGCCGTTCGATGTAAGAATTCCAGCCCGTGACGCTCTCTCTGAACCCACATGTAACCCCACTTCTAAAGTGTACTTTCAACTTCTCTTCCGATACTGGGGGACTGCATCCTAGCGCATCGCAGATGCGCCAGAGCCATGCCTGTGCAAAGATCTCGTCTTCCCATTTGTCGTCCGGTTCCGCAGCTAGACTAAGCCAGTGGCAAAGCTCTTTCGCATCAAAGTCCACACCAAACTCTGTAAGGTAGCACTGAAAAAGATAGAATGCTGCCTTGAAGGGCGGTATTCCAAGGGCTGTTATCTCATCCTCTGCTTGTGCCGCTGCTTTGAGCTCTTTCACAATATCGACCTGCTGTTCCCACGAAAGTAACCACTTTGCTTTCATCGGCTCAAAGAGGAATTGTGCAGAAGCGGGATGTGACAGTTCGGTTCTATAGCCAGGGCGATTTCGCTGGGCATCGTAGAAGTCGCCCATTTTGCCAAGCAGGAATCCAATACGATCCTCATCGAAAGTCTCTCGACGAATCCCATCATCAATCTTGAACTTTTCGGTGGAATTCCGATCTGCCATCTCCTTTAAGTGTTCTGGGACTCCTCTCACATGTCCATTTCGCAAGGCCGCTTGTGCGGCAGCCAGAAATCTATCTTCAGGATCGGTCCTGAGAGTCCTATTGATAGTGAACGCGATTAGTTCAAGTGTCTCACGCGACGTCCCTGGAGGGAGATGGTCCCCTATACTCTCAAGAACTCTGTTGCGCATCTTCTTGTCGTCCTGCGCGAGGCTCTGTGCCATGATCTCGTCTTCCCGCTTGCCTGCTGTCAGTCCCAGCACCTCAAGAAGATCCTTGCCATCCATGAGAGTTCGCCAGAACAACAATCCAAAGGCATACGTATCCATTTTTTTCAGCCCCCCGGCCGAAAGTTCCATTGATGCCTCGGGTGGTGGGTACTGAAGGACCTTCATCCTCAGACTTTGTGAAGGAGCATGCTCTATGTCCATTACTGCACCTCCGAAGTCTGTCAGCTTTGCGAGATATGGTTCTCCTGGAGGCTGCTCGTATGGATTGTCGAATATAAGGACGTTTTTATGATTCAGATCGCCATGGATTATTCCGCACGCGTGGAGTATGGACAAGCCCCTGGCAACATCATGGCATAGCTTTTGCTTCCCTGCAAAAGGAAATGGAGGCGCGGATTTTTGCAAAGATTCCAGCGTGCCCCACCGCGCATACTCCATGATGACTATCGGATACACTGAGGAATTCCATCCCGGCGCCCAAGTGAAGCCAAGGAGGCGTACAATGTTAGGATGATATCGGAGGTACTCATGCATGAGAGAACGAACCTCAAGCAAGATGTTGCTCCAGTTATTAGGGGCATTGCTACTGCATCGAATTAGTTGCCAACATCTTCGTTCGTATGGTGCAACCTACTTCTCAACTCTTGGCTTTACGACTTTGATCGCTACCATCTGTCCTGGCTCATTGGCTTTGAGATGTCGCATAGGTCTTTTGAAGGTAGCTTCCGCAGAATAGACCTTGAACTGTCCGCCTTCACCAAGACTTGCCCGGCCGACGACTTTCTCAATGTTTTCGTCGATGAAGCCTCCCATACCCTCTTCATCACGCAGTCTCTTCTCGAGGTGGAAGACATGGCACAAAAATGAAGAGAGACTGCCGCTGCGTGTTGTGTACTGCGTCAACCGTTTCGATTCTTCTCGTATGTCGTTGTCGGATTGATTGTCAGCAGAGGGAGTCGCTGTCTCAGGTACCAATGGGATTGCATAAGACGAGAATGAGTTGAATGCCGATGCAACACTGTAAGCCGACGACATGATTCAAATTTCGCCTGGAGAAAAAGAAGACAGGCTCAAAACATAAGTTAGTGGGAGTAGTATGTTTGAAAGAAGGCTGGAATTAGCACCTAAGGAAGGCTACACATTGCATCTCTCCAGAGCCTTGTATTCCGTGCTTGAGGAGGGCGGAACCAATCTCTTCCGTATTTGCTTCTCTCTGCATACCGCACCGGTCAGGTCTTCCAGGGTTTGCATTTGACAAGGCTCCGAGCAAGCCACCAGTCGCGTCGATTGGTGGCTCTGGAGGATGTGTCCACAGCGACTCGATAACAGGCAGACTTGGATGCGCATCTTGGGTACATGAAGCTTGTCAAGACAAATCAATATGGGTGGGAGGATTGCTGAGAAGCTGAGCTCTCCTGACCGATTCGTCCGATCCTCCAACGTTGCGCCTTCCTTGGTTTCCAGCGTTCGCCACACAACAGCTCTGCCGAGGTACGCGGTGCTAGAAACGCCTTGCATAATGGCAACCGGAGGATACGTATATTGCAGACTTGATAGGAGGAGCTGTCCGCCCGATATGTGCCCCACCACAGCCACCAACTGCAGGCGAAGAACGAGAAGTACGCCTCGAACCAGGCTAAATGTGGGAAGATATGGATCCTCTCTGGCTCTTATGAAGGTTCCACCGCCTACCTCTCATTAACCTCTGAGCGCAACCTCTTTGTATACTCTCAAAATGGTCCTGCCTGTAGATCCCGTCGCTCTCACAACTCTTTCTGTCACTCTTGCTTCCAAGGCGTGGACAACCTTTAAAACAGCCCTCCATTTCTCCGACGACGCTGACGACCTTATTCTTCGACTCAACATTGAACAAGCCCGCTTCCAACTATGGAGTCGCAATGTAGGATACGAGAAGGAGGGAGACTCCTTTGATGAGTGTCTACTTCCTGTCATTGAGCTTATCAACGATGTCTTGACGAAGCTCACCGGGCTGTTTGAAGATGCGGAACAATTGCGTAAAAACTATGGACTGATAGACAACACGGTCGAGGTCAGCGATTCCAAGAAGCTGCAAAAATTTATTCTTCGACTTAACAAGGCGCTTAAAGGGAGCGGACTCAAGACAACCCCAGCGCCCGAGGAGGATGAGAACGCACTACCCCCTCTTGTTCATCGCACTTCAACATTTAAGAAGATGAGGTGGGGCGTTCAAGACAAGCTTCGCTTCCAAGAACTTGTCGAAGCAGCCGAGAATCACGTACTCAAGTTAAACCAGCTGCTCAATGACTCCAATAGGCAGGCAAGGCTTGCAGAAGACAGAACGCGCCTCAACGTTGTTATCGTTGGAAGCATCGAAGACGAAGCAACCTTGCAGCTGGTGAAAAGCGCAACGCATGTGGGAATCCAAGATGCTCCGATGAGAAACCTCTGTGGGCGACTGGCGTTGTCGGACAGGCTACCAACTCCAGAAGCACCAATGACGACAACTCAACTCTCCTTACCTTTCAGCGAATTTCCTTCCTTGGAGAAACACCGAGAAACACTAGCTGCTCACATACTTGTGCAGCGAAAATCTGCCTCAGAGTCTCTCGTATTGCTTGAGAAGAAAACGTATCCACCGACGGTGTCGCACTGGGAATTCGGCATGTATTCCGAACGAATCCAGCGCATAGCTCTTTTGCTTTGCAAGCCACAGAGAGACCTGCGGACTCTTCGATGTCTCGGATACGTTCACGATAGTCCTGGACACTGTTGGTGGCTAGTTTTCGAATATCCTTCGCCCATTCCAGCAACCCAGTCTCCGATATCACTGATGGACCTCTTTGGGAGCAAGTCTCCCAACAAACCTCCTCTAGAAGACCGCCTCAACCTCGCCCGCAAGCTTGCCAGCTCTGTATCCAGCCTATTCAACAGCAGTTGGGTTCACAAGAGCCTCCGCAGTGAAAATATCATCTTTGTTTCCGAAAACGCGATGCCCAAGACAGGATCGCCGCCTGACACTAGCTCCCCATTACTCACAGGATTCGAGTATTCGAGACAACGCACGGAGCATAGCTTAGGCAAGCCGGACAACAAGGACATCCCTCGTTCCATCTATCGACATCCCTTCTATCAAGACCAAAACTCGGGCACCTACCTCATTCAATACGATATCTACTCATTTGGGCTCGTTCTGGTAGACATCGCTCGGTGGATGCCACTTGCCTCATTCTTGGACAAGGCCGAGAGTCCCACGAATGATTCCAAGCAACCCCAAACGCTCTCCAAGACAGAAAGCCAGAAACTCAAAAAGCCAGCTTCGACCAGACCGCGACTCCCCGCCGAGGTAGACAATTTCACGGAGGCTGATGCGAAAGAGTTGCAGAAGCGCGTGCTGTCTTTTGTCGACAGGGAGCTGGCTTTTCGGGTGGGAACGCCATATCGTGACGCTGTGCGGTGGTGTCTTACACACCACGATGAGAAAGTGGAGAGTGATGTGCGGCAGGCGGTAGAGACTGGTGTTGTAGCGGCGCCTGAAGAAGATTGGCGTTCAGCATTGGAGTTCTACAATAATGTCGTTGTGCCGTTGGAGCATTTGGCATTGGGGAATGGGGTCTCAAGACTTTCTGGTGATTCGTAGCTGGAAAAAGTGTGCTCTGTGGACGGTGTTTTGGATGGTTAACGTTGTTATTGTAGAAGAAGCGATATGTGTTGACTTTCACTGTACGCCAGTGCATTGGGGAATTGCGATGATTAGGAGGAAATTTTCAGGTGCCATATCAGAGTACATGTATTCCTACGAGGCAGAGCAAGAGAAGTGGAAATAGAGTTTGGTTAGTGATGAGATATACGCCCAGCCCATACCCACATGCCTCGATTTGTCAAAGCATAGAAGCTTCTAAAAACGCTTGGTGAGCGCCTTCTAATAAACGTCTAAGAGTTTGCTGGATAGTCTTCGAGTCTCGCGATGTGCATTCATTACAGCGAAAGAAACTAAGCACCTTAGTGATGCTTACATCGCGGGAGATCCTCACTGGCCATGGGCCCTTTGTGGAAGCGCTACAGGACGGACATGCGGGGAAAAAGAAGCAACTCAACAAAGACGTCACTAGAATAGCCCAGCTCCGGCTCTCCCCACGAACATCAACTTCGAAACCCTCTTCATAAACAAAATCCCAATCCCAGTTGCTTGGGTTGCCGTTCTTTGCTCACTTGATTCTTAGCATCCACCGCTCCTCATCTTTAGCTTCCACACAGTACTTCTCATCATGGTGTACACGATAGTAGTGCATCTATACGCAAACGATGACCCGAGTGACATCTCGAAGCTGAAAGATAAGCTGGTGGAAGCTAGTCTCGTGTACTCAAAGGACAAGGAGACGCTGAGCTGGTTTGTGATGCAGGACGTCAACGACCCTCGAAAGTTCACTATCGTTGAGAGATATTTGCGAGAAAGTGTACGTATGAATTGCTTTTTGGTGAAGAAAATTTGCAGCAAAGCTGACGAGACATGTGCAGAGCCAACAATATCATCTTGCGAATCCCTACTGGAAGACTTTCGATCCATATGTGAATCCGTTGCTGGATAAGCCGATGGATTTGAGGAGGTTCAATGAGTTGGATACGAGTGCAGGGTCAGCGAGTGCCCATTACCATGAAGACGCGAGGCCAGACCCCAGCTTGGGCACGATGTACGATGATGCCTAAAAAATACTTTCCCGGAGAAGCGCAGAATTGTAACCGTGGGGACGGCGATGGGATACGTATGCAGACAATATAAATAATGGGAAAAAGAAGTACCATATGGACCCATTCAATGGCACGCAGCGCTTTGACACCGTGCTATCCAGCATCCAGTCACCTTCTTTGCCCTTGCATGATAGCAATATCTGTGATTTGGAATTCGATCCTAGGATAAGAGCTGTAGGATGCAATATATACCACGCGAACTACCGTGGGTGTATATGAGGATAATCTGCACGGGAATTTTCGGTATCCCTTACTACTGAAAAAGTGGTCGTTGAAATTGCTGCATCGGGACTCATGCCACAAGAAAAGCATTCGTTCGTATTACTGGATTGAGACTCCACGAGTATTGAGATGTATCGGTGATTCTTAGGTTGCGCACAGATTGATATGAGACAGCTTTTCATGCATCTCGTTGGACTTGAACAATGATACCCTCCTATACCTCACAAACACCTGGGGATTATTATATAAACAAAGAGGTACCATGGTGCGGGAAGTTGTGTAATTGAAGCTAAGATTAAAAATCCAGTTCAGTCTCCAGTGCCTTTCACATCTATGCCCTGAACTTCGTTTCGAGAGTCACGGGCTTCTTGATCACGAAATCCACGCAAGACTCATAGGTCTGCCTCGCGCCAGTTCCATACCACCACCACTGCAGAACCTGTACAGTTATTAGCTCTTACCACTTCTCACGCATCCCGCCAGCAGAACAGAAAAAGAACTTACACAATCTCCAGCAACAGCACACTTCTCCTCCAACCCAGCAGGTACCTTAACAGTAAACTCCTTTTGATCCAGCGGAGCATCTTTCTCGCTGCGTCCCGGCGCATACCCCTTGCTCCACACCTTCAACATATCTCCAACAATCTTGTTCGTCTTCGTATCGACGATGCTCACATTGGCACTTCCCTCGTGGGGAATGCGCAGCCAGACTTTGATAGGAACGTCCTGGCCGGCCGTCCACGATTGGATATTAGCGGCCGGGTTGTCGGCGAACTGGAGACCCTTGCAGAGCCAGAGGTTGCAGAGGGCAGCCTTGTAGGTCGGGTCTTTGGCCGCGGCTTCAGGCGTGTCTTCGACGTGGGAGGTGTTGTCGGCTTTGATGTATTTGAAGACGGAGGCGCCGCAGTTGGCCTGTAGGGCTGTGCCGTAGGGGCGAGATGGGGGTGATTGGATAAGACCGTGGCCGAGGACGGTGGGGACCAGGGCCAGGAGGGCGGCGGTGGAGAAATGCATTTTGGCAAGTACTCAATGGAGAGGAGAGGACGAGAAGGGATGAAGTGATTGGGATTGGTCGTGGGGCAGAACTGTAATGTGCAGATATGTTATCATACTTAAGGGTTGTGATGCTGAAACTTTGTGATATGGTTTCTAAGCGGATAGTGTTTATATGAAGTGTGGAGTTCGGCTTTGAGACTCGTTGTGGGGATCGACGAATGGAATGACGGAGGTTGATATTACATTTCCGGTAGATTGACATTCCGGTCCCGGTAACCAGGGTGTATAGAGGCCGCGGCAGATACAGATGCTTCACTTGTTAGTAGGGCCTAGAAGCTGTAGAAAAAAGAAGATCTGATTAGGGATGGTCGCGGGTGAAGTATGCTGCCGGAAAGCCGTGGTGCTTTGGAGATGATGCCGAAGATACCTAGACACTTGCGCTACTGTTGACAAGAACCATATTCGAAAATGAGGAATTCTTAGTATAATTGGAATGAATTGGTATCTCATAATGAAAGTGCTCCTTCCTGTTACCAGCATGCTTCTTTTGATGAAGAATAACATGCCGGCGTGTGACAAGAAACTGCAACACACTGACCAGCTCAATGCGACCTTACAGGAGCCTGTCCCTACTGCAATTCTTCTTCCTCTCGGACATCAGTGTCGCTTAGTCTTCGCGACTACAATCCCCAAGATCATCAAGCAAAGAGCTATCGCGATGAAAGTCAAGGCCACCATGGAGCAACAGTGTTTCTCATTCGCTCGTCGTTCTCTCGCCTCCAGTTGCACATCGCACTGGTCACAATGGACGTGTGGCTTAGGGCGGAAGACGCCTGCAATGGTTTGCGCGATGCTTTCCGCGGGTCCGATGCTCGAGCCAGGAGTGGCCTCGCCGTGGGTATGGGCCTGGAGCTCGACATCATCTTGTGGAACGGCTGAGTACTAATATATCGACTTAGTTCTCCCTCTTGCCGTACAAACAGAATGCATAGATAAACTCACGGCTCTGCTTGACCCTGATGGTGGATGTCCGTTGACGGGGTGGTCAGCAAAGACATCGTCGTAGGCTGGCGCTGCCTCGGCGGGAGTAGTTGGAACGCCCATTGTAACTTCTGTGTGTTTTGTAGAAATGCGCAAGTATTGTTGTTAGTCTTTGGAGGTGTTACAGAGATCTGGGGAACCGTGTACTTTGAACTCCATCAGTATGTCAGGCGCTTGGCTGGGTTGAGGCTGTGCAGACCGCGTCACCAGCACCAGTCACACCAGTCACCGGTGAGGAAGCCACAAGCTAGTAAGGATAACACCGTATTACTCGCATTCCAAGTGCGAACCTCTTCACTTGTGTGCAAATTCGTCAACTTCGATCATGAGGATAATGATACTCTCACAAAGGTCATCACTGTGCATCTATCGTAGGCAGAGAGCTGTTGAAATGTTATCATGTTTGGGCGCTTTGCTAATTTGCAGTGGAAGAATACGAGATAGAACGTCACATGACTCTCTTTCCTCGACGTCAGGGTCGTCCGTCTCGATCAAATAGAATAAGAGGTTTCTGATCAATACGCGCAGCTAACTTTCAGTACAATCGACCTAGCTGGAGTTGAAGTGCAATGACCGAAAACTTCTCCCACGAAGACACGGACACTTAAGAAATTTCAACATGCGGTTAGCGGATTTAGGGAAAGGATGGGTTAGTTCAACCTGATTGGATGATACAAAACTATCATATCTTGAACTTCAACGCCGATCAAGAGATTGTTCGAAAAGTAGTTAAAGTATGAGGTTGTCAGGAGCATTGGACTTGATGTTGAGCACTAACAACAGCACTTGTCCAACAGACTGGCAAAAACACAAGGATACATGGCTGTCTCAGAGAATTGTCAACAGCGCAGGCTTTTGATGGGATATATTTGAACCAGGCAAAAACTATACCAGTAAGCTCGATGATTGTCCCGGAGCAAAGCTACAAATCTTGAAGATCCACATGTCGATACTCTTGTGTAGTATTGACAGTGTTGATGTGTTCTGTCAGCATGCCTGAGATCGTAGTTCCCGATTGGTACTACATATTTCAGGTAAATAAAAGCCATAGAGTGCTGGGTAGATTGGGCTTGATAATTCATCCGTGAGGAAGTCATCTACATGATTGACGAGCGCTCTGATGGGGAATCGACATGTCTCTTTTATGCTGAATGCAGATGTGCACTAAACCGAACTAGGGATAGCCTCATATCACATCTCTCTCGGGGACGCAACCATCCCGAAATCCAACCCACTTCCTTAACTCTAACGTGACAACGCAAGGCTATCCAGATGTGAGGGCATGATTCCTTGGGCAGCACACGTTCCCATGCTGCATCGGTCTCACCAATCGCGTCATCGCGCACCCTCACAAGGATTGTCCAGCGCCCTAAGCTCAGCATGCAAACATCGGGGCCAGCTCCTGCCTTCTCGACTGCTCAACATTAAGACGAACAATTGCCTTCCCTATCGCGTGTAGTCGTGGCCCGGCTGTCGTCACCAGCCTTGCCTGTTCATATGACGACAGATAACAAGCCTTTACAAGTAATGCAGCCGAGGCTTGTTCCAGATAGACAACTCCACACAGAGAGCTTAGATTCGCCTTCCTGGGCGTCCCCGACTCTATCGCTGCTCCGGGATACATCTTTTGCCTCGTATCCCCGCCTGGAGATATGTACAGGGGGCGATACCTAGGATGCATTCCTAGCTAAGCCAGATACGGCAGGTGGATCTAATCATCCACTGTCCCACAGAATCTTACCAGCGAGGTTCTTGCTCAACACAAGCTTTCGGGAAGCCTACTGGCAGGGAGATGTTCGTGGGAGCTAACCGCCGCATAGCCGTTGTGCAAGTTCACGAGTTCCAGCATGGCACCCTGTAGTTCCCGGAACATTGGCAATCCTTCAATTCGACCTTCTGTTCCTAGGAAAGAGCTATGGGGTCGACCGTCGTGCCGTCATAGCTCAAGCTCCTTCAAATACCGCGGTCGCGCCTGCCCAACACTTCTCTCGTGTCACAGCTGTTTACCTCTGGGATTTTGTACTGTAGTGCAACATGAAGTTCTCTGCAGTTCTCGGGGCCGTGCTCTGTGTATCAACCGCCCTCGCGGAAACCTCTCCCCATGGCTTCCGTGCCTTTAACAGACGTGGAGCTGTGATCCCGACCGTTGAGAAACGCGTCGCGAACCAGCCCTTTAAGCACCCAGAGCTCCAGAAGCGAGCCTCTCGTTTCTTGACTGAGAAGACCACACGTAAGGTTCTGATACAAAGCGTCAATTGGTGCTGTTGCTAACCACCGTAGCCTTCGTGGTCAATGGCACTGGAATCCCAGAGGTACCCTTCGACGTTGGCGAGTCTTATGCTGGCCTTTTGCCTATCTCAGATAGTGCGAATGAGACACGGAAGTTGTTCTTCTGGTATGTTCTCCATCGGCCTTTTCGTTATTGTTAGGCTAATGCAAAGCAGGTTCTTCCCAACAACAAACCCCGATTGCAAGGAGGAGATAGTAATTTGGTATGGCTAGCTTCTCAACTCTGAATTTTAGCCTTCTAAGGGTTTTTAGGCTCAATGGCGGTCCAGGTTGCAGCTCTTTATCTGGACTTTTGACAGAGAATGGGCCGTTCACTTGGGAAGCTGGTACCTTGGCACCTGTTCAGAACTCCTACAGCTGGACAAATCTAACAAACATGATCTGGGTTGAGCAGCCTGTCGGCGTTGGGTATTCACAGGGAGTTCCCGACATTTCAAACGAGCTCGACCTTGCACGGGAGTTCCTTGGCTTCTACAAGCAATTCATCAAGACGTTTGACCTCCAGAACTGGAAGACGTACATCACCGGAGAATCCTATGCTGGATACTACGTTCCGTACCTTGCGGATGCGTTCATTCAGGCAGACGATTTGGAGTACTATAATCTTGCTGGTATCTCGATCAATGATCCCATCATCGGGGACGAGACCAACCAGCAAATGGGTGAGAAATCCCAAGGCGGTCAGTGCGATTAACATGCTAACCCAAGTAGTTGCCGCTCTTCCCTACATCGAGTATTGGCAGAAACTCACCTACCTTAACGATACCTTTATGGAGCAAATGCGCGCTCGTAACAAGGAGTGCAACTACACCGACTACTGGGACACCTACTTCCAATTCCCTCCCCCTGCTGGCCCCTTCCCGGTTCTGCCCGACCCTTACAACGACGAGAATTACACTTGCGATATGTTGGACAACTTATATAGCGGTCTCCTTGCAGTCAACCCCTGCTTCAACATCTATCACATCACCGAGACGTGTCCGCATCCCTTCTCACAGCTCGGCATAGTAAACACTGGAGACTACCAACCCCCAGGTGCACAGGTATACTTCAACCGCTCGGATGTAGCTGCCGCTCTTAACGCAGTCGTCCCTACCAATTGGGAACAGTGCACGAGCAAGCAGGTTTTCGGTCATGGTGACAACGAGGAATATTATCAAGACGGCTCGCCACCACCTGCGAGCGCTGGTGTCTTGACCCGTGTTATTGAGTATACAAATAATACCATCATTGGATCCGGCGACCTCGATTTCCTCCTCTCTACCAATGGTACCCTTCTCGCTCTCCAGAACGTTACCTGGAACGGCATGCAAGGCCTCCAGGCGTACCCATCCATTCCGCTCTATGCTCCCTACCATCCTGAATACAACGGCGGCTCGCTCGCCGGCGCTGGCATTCAAGGAACTTGGAGTCATGAGCGTGGGCTGACCTTTTACACCGCGCAATTGGCTGGTCACGAGCTTCCCGGTTTCACCCCTGGTGTTGCGTACAGAATGTTGGAAATCCTTCTCGGACGTGTTGCAAATTTTAGCTCTACTGAGCCATTCACAACGCTCCGAGGTAACTTTACCGGTACTGGGATCATTTACAGGTAGTAGATAGATGTGGAATAGAAGCGCGAAGATCAATTGTGGGTATGATCTAATATGTTAATGATGATGATGTATTACAAGAAAACATATCTCTGTAAGAAGAAGAGCTTGCCGTCTTGGTGGGGCAGTATTGCACCTGTTTCTGATTTCTTTTGTCTTGTCTTGTCAGGGGAGGAGCTTACACATCGCCCATCCCGTCTTACACATCACAAACCCTCCACCACCATCCCTTTCACAACAGACATCACACCCCAATCCCCGGAATATCCATCCAGGCAATCACCAGCCTCATCGATTCAACCAACCATTCATTCTCCTCGCCGTCACTAGTCTCACAGACTGCCTTTGTCAACTCCCATCCCTTAGCAATCATCGCGCCGCCTTAGTAGTCACCTCACCAACCATATGCCTCCGAGATTCCCTCTGCCAAATTCTGCGTCTATTCGTTGCCAGATTAGGGTTTGGAAGGTTGATTTTACGTCGTATATGTATCGTTTACAAAAAGGTACTTTCATCTCAGCAAAAGCCACATTCTCAGTAGTATAGTGGTCAGTATCCGCGCTTGTCACGCGCGAGACCCAGGTTCAATTCCTGGCTGGGAAGTCCTTCTTTGGCTGTGCTTAACTTTTGCTTGTGGAATGAGGGCAGGGATGTTCGCTCTTTGTAGGATAGAAGTAACTACAGCGCCTTTCAACCTCTGCCGGGACAAGCGGTATTGAGGCATGGGAGAAGAGATACGTAAAAGGATGTCTTTTCACGTATAACGAGCTTTGACTATAGGGATTGATACCCTCTCCATGTTCCATCGGAAGTGAAAAGGTGCTGGGCATTACTGCCTACAACCTATATTCTCTCAACAGCCCTACTCTTTGAAAGCTCCGAACTTCTCCAAGACTCTCTCAGCATCTAGGTTCTCTTTTTCCAATACCCCCCTATGCTTCTCGCTCCGAATACTAATCACACACTCGAATTTCTTGGGCCTTATATTGAAGCCCTCGGTATACGCAAAAGTGTCGTACACAACCCGGTCCTTGGCTACAATATCAAAAGCCCACAAACTCTTTGCCAACGCAATGAACAGGCTATTCGCCGCAAGATCAGCCCCTGGGCAGATCCGTCGTCCCCAGCCAAATGAGGAATGTCCCGCCTTCGCTGGATGTGACTTTCCCTTCAAGACCGCCTTCTCTTCCGCTGTTTCCAGAAAACGCCTCGGCTCGAAGAGATGAGGACTGGGGTAGTACTCCTCATTGAGATTTATAGCCCATGTGTTGCCTAGAATTGTGGTCCCGGAAGGTATGTAGTAACTTTCATACCAGTCATCTTCGGTGCTGGCGTGTGGTGTGCCGCCAAGGACGGCAACTGGTCGCCATCGAAGGACTTCTTTTACGAGGGCTCGGATGTATGGCAGATGAGGTTCGTCGTCGAAGGTGGGGGTTCGGTCACTTCCTATCACTCTGTCGAGTTCCTCGTGGGCTGCCCGAAGGGTAGAAGGGTGTGTAACGAGAGCCAGAAATGCGCTGCAAAGAGTCGATGCTGTGGTATCGGAGCCGGCTCCGAATAATGACGCAGGAATGAAGGAGAAGTCTCTGTCCGAGAGAGGGATGTCTTCTTTTTCTCGTAATTCAAGGAGTAATTTGCACAGCGAGTCGGGCACCTGGAGGCCTTCTTCCTTCGCGCAAGCGAGATCTGAGCGGACGACATCCACGAGCTTCATGTTGGCTGCTGCCTCCTGACGCCCATGTGCTTTTATATCTGCCTTCCACGGAGCTAGGAAATCAGGAAGGAATTTCAGCACCGGAAAACTCTCCACCAGATACTTCCCCGGAACATTCAAGCTCGCCGAATACTGCATAAACTCGAACCGTTGCCTTATCACCTCCGCATTCAAGCTATCAATCCGATGACTATACGCCACACAAAACACTACCGAGCTAGTAAACCGTTCAATCAGTTTCTCCCAATTGGATGGTGTTTCGAGAAGTTGGAAACATAGGCGACTCGCTTCTGCACTCTGCACGGGCTTATACAATCGCAGCGCTCTCGGCGTAAGAGCCTGATGCAGCAATTTCCGTCGAATGCTCCATGCTTTGTTGTAACCTTGGACTAGTATACTCGCATTGTCCCACAGGATTTCTCCCATGGCTACCATGCGCGGTCGGCTGCTATACTTCTGACTTCGCTTCTCTAGTAACTCGACGGCGATGACGGGGTCAGAGAGTACAACGGTAGGCTTGCTCCCAATCCATATGGTGAATATGGGGCCGTAGATTTTGGACCATCGTTGGAATTGGAGCCAGGGTTGGGATTTGGAGAGTTGGTATTTGTTGCCGAGGAAGGGGATGGGCGTTGGGCCGGGGGGCATGCGGTACCATGTCCATATGTTATTTATGAGCGTTAGAGGCCGAATTATAAGGAAGAGGCAGATCCATTTAACGAGGTCAAAGGTTGTGAGGTTGGGAATTATAGCCATGGCGAAATTGAAGGCGGTGAGAATATAGAGGGGATGTTTCAGTTGTGAGACTGGAAATAGATACGGATCACGTTTATGTCAGACTACAATGGGCGCCTTTAGTCCACGGATGGCGCATTTCGGCAGTTGTGTATGTACATGTCCATGGTGGATATGTGGGGTTGTTTAGTGCACATGCTCGACAGGGGTTGGAGGCGCAAAAGAACGCTGGCTTGAGCAAGAGAAGCGTCAATTGAAAGTCGTTTTTTTCCACAGAACTGAAGTAGGAGTAAGACCTAATCACGCTGTGAAATCCCTATAATCTATCCACAATATGTCCAAGAAAGTTTAACAGGCCTTTTCGTTCACGTGGTGTGGGGAGAAGGGTGCTAAGCACTACGCCAATCTTCCTCCATGATCCTATCTCCGCCTTCTGACTTTTCTTGAAAACCTTTAATGGCATCTAGCCCACGCAGCAGCTCTACTAAGAAATCAAGATCCTCGGTTAGCATTGTTGCTCTGTGAGAAACGTTCACTGTTCGGCGCTCATCACCCCGCGATCCAGATTGCGGGGCAGCTCTGGGGAAGCTCCGTCTCCACCTCCACATCCGAGTCCAGCAACAGCGTCAGCGAGTTGAATGGGGCCCTTTTGGCTCGCAATTGCTTGCTTACAAGATGAACGGAATGCCTTCTGCTACGACCCATCCATTCATACCTAGGTATCTTATATCCTCCCATATTTCTCGGCAGCACCCCGTACATACACACTATAATTGCGCAAGTTAATCTAGCGATTGCAATTGCCTCATAAGTCCACCCACTCCCCAATTATCCTTCTCCTTCTCAAATACTCCGCCATGACAAAACCCCTCGCAAACATCAAAGTCCTCATCGTAGGCGCTGGCTTCGCCGGTCTCACCGCCGCTATCGAAACTCGGAAACGTGGTGCATCCGTAATCCTGTTCGACTCTTCTACCACGCGTCGCCAGCTCGGGGACATCATATCCTTTGGTTCGAATTCCGGTCGCATTTTCCTCTCCTGGCCTGGTGTAGAAGAAAAGCTCGATCCCCTCTGCCACCATTCCGATGGCTTAGAATTCCGCGCATACGACGACACATATCTTACAACGCAAAAGTGGGACGCCGAAGTGAACTACGGGAAGCGGTTTAATGGGCATAGAGGCGAAATTCATGAGGCTGTCTGGGACCATGCTGTCTCCCTGGGTGTCGATATCCGACTCGGATGTAAAGTGACCGAGTACTTTGAAACGGACAGCGAAGCTGGTGTCATTGTGAATGGTGAAAAGTTCACGGCTGATGTGGTGCTTGCTGGAGATGGAGTGAGGAGTACCGCACGGACGATTGTGTTGGGTTTTGAGGATAAGCCGAAGAGTAGTGGGTATGCGGTGTATAGGGCATGGATGGGGACGGAGGGGCTGAAGGCAAATCCTTTGACTGAGTGGCTCGCTGATCCAAGCATCGATCACCATGTGGGATGGTTGGGTCCGGATGTACATTTTTTGGTGGCCACATTGCAGAAGGGAACCGCTTGTAGTTGGGTTTTGACGCACAAGGTAATGTTCCACCACTGATAAGGATGAAGAGTGGTGGGTGGAGAACGATAGGCGGCTAACTTGGATATAGGACGATGCAGATATAGAAGAAAGTTGGTCAACTCCCGGATCTATCCCTGATGCTATCGCTGCCGTGAAGGATTGGGCCCCGATCGTCCACGCAATCATCGGCGCGACACCTCCTTCTTCCCTCATAGACTGGAAGCTCGTATTCCGAGACCCATTGCCTACCTGGATCTCGCCCAAATCGAGAATCGCACTGATCGGTGACGCCGCCCATCCATTCCTACCAACATCTATCCAAGGCGCCAGTCAGAGCATGGAAGATGGAGTTGCGGCCGCTGTGTGTCTAGAACAAGCTACGAAGGGAGATGGTGGAGTGCAAGAAGCCCTGAAAGCCTATGAAAAGATACGGTATCCTAGAGTCTTAGCGACGCAAAGGACAGGAGTTACAAATCGGGATAATTGGCATAAGGCCGATTTCGACCAGGTTAAGAAAAATCCAGAGAGCGTGAAGCTGCCGCGGGAAGCATGGATTCTGAACTTTGATGTTGCGAAGCACACGTATGATGTGTATGAGGAGACAGTGAAGTCATTGAAGGAGGATCCGGACTGGAAGCCATCAAGCTTGCTGTAGTAGCTAGAACTTAGAAAGGGGGTTGTGTACAGTAGATTGCTAATATCGCATTCTGCCCTGATTGAAGGTTCAGACGCCCGGTCTAGGTTCACTACCTCCTGCAGTCTTCATACCTACCTTAACCAAAAGCTGGTCTTCACACCTAGGCAGCCACCTCCTGCGGTTTCAGATCCACAAAAACCCTCGTGATCCTCTGCTTCGCCGGCGCGAAGGCGATATTCCCCTCCTCATCCTTCCACTCGCCCGTATCAAACTCGCAGATAACACTGCCTTTAAAACCATCCTCGGGCTTAGACCAAACATGCGTAACAGCATCATGCACACACTCAATCCCAATCGATTTATACCCCCTCTGAGCCGCCTCCCTCATGAGCCACCTCGCTAGCCCCGACATATTCTGCTCCCCCTCATAATCGGGGCGCGTAGCCGTGGCATTGCGCATCAAGACCTGGTTCGCATCTGTCGGAGCCAAAGAAGCAGGATCACGCGGATCAGATGTAGCCAAGATATGATAGATGAGTCCGAAATGAGGAAGGACTCCCATCAAGGGCTTCATCTGTGGCAGATCCAACGGATTAATCCCATCATAACTCAACGCCACACTTACAAGCGGGAAGTCCATTTGCTCCAACAATCTCTTTCCCTCTGCTTCCTTTCCCTCGGATTCTTGGATGCTGGCCTCTTTCTCATCCCAATAGAGTTTTCCGCCTGTGGCCTCGGATTCGGGACGCTTGAATTGGTACTCTGTGTCGAATACGCCGAAGGACATGTCGGAGCTGATTTGATGGTTTACGAGGTAGTCGGCTGATTTGTAGCCATCGTGGATCCGTTTGGTGAGGTTTTCGGGGTAGAGGACGGGCCAGAGAGGGGAGTGGAAGAGATTGGAATGCATGATAATGGCGGTGGCCCAGCTGCTGTGCTCGGGCCCCAGCTTACGGATCTCATAGCGGGGCTTGAGACTTGAGGGGTTGTTTGGGTTGGGCGTTTTGGTGTTTGTGTTTTTGGAAGCCATCGTGACTAATGCTGCAAATCTGAGGTGAATTGAAGATGTAGTATCCAGTTGGAATTGAAATTCGGTTTTCAAAGCCCTGCGAGCAGATACTCTGGAGGAAATTGCGAGGCGGTTTGGTTATATATCCTGATTATGAATCTAGTGGCTCTTGAATATTCGTTTGCGATGTGCTGTTGGAATTGGTGTCAGCATGCTGACGGGTATCTTCGGGTAGAGTATACCTGAAGTAGGCAAACTTCCGTACGGTTCTCTTCTTTCTCACCTTTTCCGGTATAACTTATTCGATCTGTTGGTGACCTTCCAATTCGACCGGCAGTGCCTAGCGTAGTCTTGTATCCTTCGAGTTGGGTTGCCTAAAGAATTTTTTCGAGGCAACCTGCCAATAAAGCTAAAAGATTCGTGAGTGTCCGCTTCGTACGCATGGGGAAGAGGAGCGGACCTGATATGTATACTCACGTCGTACGATTGATTCCAAATCTGTGCGAGCTGACCCTGTGGTAATCGCGAAGATCCTTTATACTCAAAACTCCGTCCAAAAAACGTCGATTGTCCGACCTCGAAACTTTCTGCCTTCTGTCTTCTTCAGCTCTAGATAAACAAAATCCGACATCCGTGCCACACAGCAGCAGGCCAATATATACATATTGGGTGGCACGAGGCACGGACAGCGCGAACACGTTAGCCCCATGCAGGCCACTAGGGTCCAACTCGTGTTCCATTAACACAACACCGTACTTATGCATGCAGGGAGGGATTTACCCAGAAAATAATCCTACATAGCTAATGTATCTGTGGTACCAACCAGTGAGCTATTCATATAAAAAAGTCTCCGCGAGCGTTTCAATACTTGTGTGTCGGGAAGTACGAGGACGGAAATGGTGGCCAATCACTTGGATGGTGTTCGACGGGTATTCATATGGATGTAGATAGCAGTCATTTTAGAAATCTACCACATATGGTTAACATGTGAACGAACTTCCGAGAGGTTAAACGTTTGGTGCTAACTGCCTACTATTGTAGATTCCAGACAGCGCTTACTTTAGGCTTGACCTGCACTATCTCGTCAGCCCTAACAAGCTTGTACCATTTTAGGTGTTCGGATTGTTCGGATCATTCGGACCACCACTTTTGCTTCTGCATTTCCTTCACTGGGAAGATGCTGATACTCTATCAAATCCAATATCTTCGCGAAAAAGAGCAGATCCGCAAACGCTGTTCTCAACACCATGGACATTTGAAAAAAAAAACCTTGGTATAAAGATGCCATAAGAGAAACTGCACACACTCTACATCAAGAATTTTTTGTTTATAGGAGGCCATTGTCCAACACCTAACACACCCGCCCCTCGCCGCATGCCTGGCATACATCCCAGACATGATGATGACCAAACTTGAAATATTCGACACCACTGTTGTCGGCGGGGATCCGGTTCCCGCAACATCCAAAAATTGTAGCTATATCACGGACAAGCTCATACCTCTTCTACCGGTTGATTTTTTAACTAGCAGGTGGATACAAGTGCATAGAAAAACCAAAATGTTTGATAATGGGAAGGTTATCCCGGAGCTACGACTTGCCCACCAAAGGCAGTATGCTACAACATGGACTGCGCACACCATCCACCTCACGCTTCCTAGTCGATCCTTCAAAGCAGCCTGCCTCAAATTATACCTACCCTCCAACCACCGTGCCATTATCATAAGCCCTCATTCTCAACAATACCCTCCTATACCTCGTCATCGGATTCTTCGCTGCCTCATCCTTCACCTCCAACAAAACATGCATAACAGGGCAAACCCTAAACAGACTATACGCCCCACTCCCTACCCTTGACCCATCTTTAGGATCTACACAAACCCCGCCCACCGGCTGCGGAATCTCAAACTGAACGACTCGTCCCGCATCACTGGGCTGGAAATTGAGATTGGGGATCCAGCGAACCGACTGCTCCCAAGTCGACGGCTCGAGATATTGGAACCAGTGGAATGTTAGAGATGCAGAGGCGTCGGGCGAGTAGGTCGAGGAGGCGTCGAGGGTGATGGTATCGCCTACGGAGACGGACATGTCGATTGCGTCTTGTGTACATGAGCCGTTTAGTACGATAATGGGGGGATGTGTGGCATTTGAATCCGGGCCATTGGGGGCAAGTGTCCACTGCATGCGCGCCGCGAACTCGTGTTGAAATGCGTCCCTCCATCTCCAAATCGTCGCATGGTTAGTTGTGAAATTGCGGCCGTTGATTCTGAGGACGGTGTCTGTTGCATCGGAGTATTGCGCGTAGTCGCTGAATGGGTTGGCCGTGTATCTTCCGCCCCAGCCTCCCCAGGAAGGGTATTCGGCATTGGAGAGGCCAGTTTTGTAGTTGAAGAATTGTGCAGGCGTGTCGCCTTCCATGATGAATGCTATGTCTGGGTAATGGGATCCGAGTTGGCCTGCTTGTTGAATATTCTCTGTCAACCACGCTTGGCTCACGATATCCTGGTTTGGACCTCCGACGTCAACAATTGCGCTAGAGATGCCGGTCCATGTCGCGACAGGATACTGATTGAAGCCATGGCGGCTTGCAATCCAGCGCATGGAGGGGAAGTAGTGGCGGACCCATGGGCCTGTGTCGTCTTGGTCGGATATGGAGTAAACGCGGATTTTAGAGGTGAAGGACGGAATGTCTGCTGGGCGTGTGCGATTGATGTACCAGAGAGCAGTAGCCAGGGTGTTGGCGCCGCCCCAGATTTGGACATACAGAGGTTCAGTACTGGCGTCGACCGCGTCGATAAGTAGTTGAGCTCCTTCCGTGAGATTACCACCGGCTTCCAAGGCCTGGATGGCTTGCATGCCATAAACTTTTGGCCCTGATCTAATGACCGAACTTAGGTACTCTGCCGTTGGGAAAGTGGAGTTGCTGTGTGATTGTAGATTGGAGTACACGGGCGCGTAATCGTCCACGAGGACTTGGATGAGCTCGGGATAAGTGGCATTTGGGAGCCAGAAGGAAGTTATGGACACAATTCCCTCAATCTGGTACATGTCGGAGTGAACCAATAATCGGATCAAAGACATGGTGTCGTCTGGTTCGTTGGCGATATCTGTGAGGACGAAGATGCGATCTTTCTGGAACGAGGTTTCACATTGCTGCGATGTAGGGTAACGGTGGTGGTAGGTTGGAGAAGTTGAGATTAAAGGAAAGAATATCCAAACGTACAGAATTTGTGCTAAGAGTGGAAGAGACCTCATCTTCAAAACTGGAGCTCAATGCTAGAGTCAAAACCATTCAACAGCGACGGAGTATTAGTACTTATATTCAAGGGCCTAAGCCTAAGGAAGCAGTTTCCCGCAAGCACTGCTAGGTTAGATCGTAGCATTTTGTTCATAAGAAAATGATCCTGCATCTCATGTACCTATACGGTAAGTCGGTTCATAGTCCTGCACGATGTGGCACCGTTCGCCGTTATTTACCCCGGATCGTCATTTTGCGGGGAAACGTAGTGCACAGTACGTAGGGTCGATTATGAGTAACCCGAGGTATCGCCTTGAATGCCTTAAAGGACAAGTGCAAGGATGGTTAAGAGGACGGCAGTTCGAGACAGTCCAACCCCGTGGAGGACTTGGTATTGCTTGACATTTAATACCTCGGTTGAACTGAACGACATGATTGTTCCTAGTGAAAAGGAATGTTTTACGATGCCTAAAGACCTTCATGGCTGGTATTTTTTAACATGGCTTCCTAGGTATCTCCAAAATGTGCTGCTAATGATGATGTTTCGTTTGTTTGATGGCCTCTGGTGTCAAGTTTTCACAAGCCGAAAAAGGAGCGGAAGCGAGCCGAGATGACGTCTGTGAGACCAGAGGCGGATCCGTTGACAGCTCCTCACAACACCATGCTAGCATCACCAGGCCCCGCGCGTTTCTCTTGCTGATAGATGATAGCTCTTGAGACCCATTAACGTTGAACAATCCACTCCGCTGCTTACCTTCAAGTGCTCCATCTGTCATGGCGGCCTTTGTCTACAACTCCCAGCTTGTGAGCTGCTGTTGCCTCGATATTTGAAGAGAGACACTGATGAGAGTATAGGATGCGTTCACCTTGTACCATAAATCTCAAGAACAGAATGAGCGACATAGCACGCTTGGACCTGCCCTTCCGGCGCTTGGTCACGCGACTTCCGGTGCGGCAGGCACGGCGATATCGAAGTTGTTAACATATCCTCTTGACCTTGTCATCACTCGGCTCCAAGTCCAGAAGCAGTTCCAGACGGATGAAAAAGATGCGGACTACGATGGTATAATAGATGCGGTAGAGAAAATCTACAAGAACGAAGGAGGAATAAAGGCATTCTACAGCGGAGTTGTACAGGAGACGCTGAAGGGTGTTGCAGACAGCTTCCTGTTCTTCTTGGCGTACACCTACTTCAGGCAGAGACGACTGAATTCGCTTCAGGGGACCAAGAGCCTTCCGGTTCTCGATGAGATTGGCGTCGGTGTGGTGGCCGGCGCGATCTCCAAGTTCTTCACTTCTCCAATCCAGAATATCGTCACCCGAAAACAAACAGCCGCAATGGTTGCAGCAAGGAATCCGATGCTGGTAGTATCTCCTGACTACAGCGTGAAGGACATTGCACTCCAGATTAGGGATGAGAAGGGTCTCCAAGGCTTCTGGTCCGGATATTCTGCGAGTCTCGTCTTGACGCTGAATCCTTCCATCACATTCCTCCTCCACAAAATGCTTCTCAGAATGTTAGTGCCACGAGACCGGCGACCGGACCCAGGTGCGCGGATAACTTTCCTTTTGGCGGCTGTCAGTAAAGCGATGGCCTCGACGGTGACATATCCATTCTCGCTTGCCAAGACCAGGGCACAGGTGTCGTCTCAAAAGCCATCGGCTGGCAGTGGACTGACTTCGGAGACGGAAAAGCAGGAAGATGTGAGCATGTCTAAGGCGGTTCGAGCTCGACAACGGACCGTCTTCAGCACTATTCTACGAATCGCGAAGACGGAAGGATTGTGGGCGCTGTACGAGGGTCTTGGCGCCGAAGTGCTGAAGGGATTCTTTTCGCACGGGATCACGATGCTCATGAAAGAGCGAATACATATTGTGGTCGTGAATCTGTATTATTTAGTATTGAAGTCGCTGAAGTCGTATCCTAGCCCTGAGGAGTTGGCACAGATGGCAGGAGAACATGCTAAGGACGTATATGAGCAGGGGAAGGGGCAGATTGGCGATGCGTATGCGAAGGGCAAGGAACAGATTGGAAGCGCATATGCGAAAGGAATGGAAGCCGCAGGAGATGCGTCGACAAAGGCTCAAGGTATCTTCGCCGATGGCAAAGAGAGGGCCGGGGGGTTGGTAGAGAAGGGGAAGGAGATGGCAAGTGATGCTTCTATCAAACTGCAGGAATCAGCCACCGATCGGAATGACGGCCAAGGTTGATCATGCGAGTGGAACGATGAGCTGCTAGAGCTGCTTGAAACCCCTTTGTACCCTCTCCTGTACATATATGCCTGTAGTAATCGTTTCAACTGTTCGCAGACAAATTGAGGCCTATTTTGACACAAGCTGCCAGGCGCTCAATCTGAAGATGGAAAAACCATGTCCAAAATACATACTGCTAGAGATATTTTCAAGAAGCAACTAGGGGAGCTGTTCTTTCGCTTCATGTTTTAAATCCTAGCAGCGGAGTGAAGGTGAGTGAAAATCACGGTGAGGTGGGAGGCTTCGGCTGTCACATGTTCGGCCTAGCGCCGCTGGGGATCCCCAGCCAACGGCAGCGCAGGCGGGCACCAAAACCAAGAAGGCTGGACATCAACAACGCCAACCCCACGACGACAACAGCACAGGACCGGCCTCCTCAGGCCGTTTGGAGCCCCCGACTACTAACCCCCGCAGCCCCAGGACGACTATTATTGCTACACGACCGCGTGCCCACTGACGAGGAAGAGCCACCCGGCAGAATCGCAGCAGAACAGGCGCATGACAGCCATCAACACTCCGCATGCACCAAAGTGAAACCTCGACAATTCGACAAAAGAACAGCCACGACGACAGCGCCCCGCCCCGCGCGACCCAGGAAGACGACCGCAATACTAACCCGCCAGATCGCCCCCGGATTTATTGAATATATCGATATCGAAAGAGCGCCCCTCGCCCCGCACAGCGCACGACCCGTGACTTCTCCTGAAGCCCTTGACCTCCACCTCGTCGGCGCATCCACTCTGCCGCCACCATGGCAGCCTCCTCGCCCCCGCGCGGCGGCTGGAACAGTATGGAGGAGGAACTCGCATACTACAAGGAGCAGTACGAGACGCTCGAGGTCGAGCTGCAAGAATTCCAGGCGTCCAGCAAGGAGCTCGAGGCCGAACTCGAGAAGGACGTCGAAGAAAGCGAGAAGCGGGAGAGGAAGCTGCAAGAGAAGGCAGAGAAGATGGGATTTGAAGTCGAGGAGTGGAAAGTAAGTTTACACCAACACCGCGGGCGGCCATGTGTCAACCGCGGTGACGTGGCATATAAATACTAACTAAATTGTGCAGACAAAACACAAGCAAAGCAAGGTAGAAGCGAACAGCGCACAGAACTTGCTGCAGAAGGAGATCACAGCACTCCGCGAGTCACAGCGGGCACTGCAACACCAGCTCCGCGACATCGAGGTGCAGAACGACGACTTTGAGCGCCAGACGCGCAACCAATCGTCGTCGCTGGAGGACCTGGAGTCCAAGTACAACGTGGCGATCGAGCGGACCGTCATGCAGGATGAGGAGATCAAGATCGGGGAGCAGGAGCGCGAGCAGCTGCGCATAGAGAATCAGCGATTGCGCGACGAGCTGTCTGATCTGCGGATTGAGACGGAAATCGTCCAAGAGAAGCTGCGGCTGGCCGAGCAGACAATCGAGAGGGGCCACCAGCGAAAGACGTCACAGCTAATAGCAGCAGACTCGTTGCGCCCGCGCTCTCCTGTCTCAGACACTTCGACCGCTGTGACGACGCTCTCCTCCCCAAGCACCTCCACCCCGCCCTCGAAGTCGGACGCCTTGCGCGTAGACGCCACCCCGCCATCTCCTCCCCTCTCGGACACTCCCATTACCGCCAAACCTGTCCCTATTACACCCATGCCCAAGCGGAAGGGTTCGATCGCCCCCGACTCTGCTGCAACACCCAGACCCGGCTTCTACCAGTCGCGCCCACCGCCACGACACTCGCGTGGTCCAAGCATCGCCATGTCTACCAAGTCAGGCACCAGCGGCCGCACAACACCCTCTATCCGCACCACTGCCCCTGCGCCGCGACCGTCCCGGCCAAGCCTGGGCGCACCGCCTGCAGCCGGCCTTCCCAGATCTGGCTCGCTATATCAGATTCGTGGTCTGATTGGCAAGATGCAGAAACTGGAAGAGCGCGTCTACTCGGCCCGTTCGAAGCTCCCCGCGCCCACCAACACGCCTCCACGGGCAAGCCCAAGGAATGGAAGTGCGCTAGGACACTATATACCTAATACTGTGACGGTGAGGAGCAACAGGAAGAGGGTCAGTGCGGCAAGTACCGCTTCAGAGAGTGTCAGCCGCCTGAGTTTTGGAGTCAGCGCAAGCAGGGAGCCCAGTGGGAGTCGACCCAGTAGTCGCGCGTCTGTGACGAGCCAGGCAAGACCAGCGAGTCGAAGCAGCATACGGACGCCCCTTGGACACTACTCGCAGCCCTCGGTCAGCGGAGAAGGAGGCAGGATTCCTCGTCCACGGTCCTCGATGAGCGGCGCGTCGGGCCACGGCCACTCGCAGTCCATGTCCATGTCCGGCCCCATTAGATTGGACCGGGAAGACAGCGACGCGCACAGCGACGATGCGAGGACACCCCTCGCGCGCCGAATGACAATGGAGAAATTGGGCACGGGAATACCGACGCCGAGTGCGCTGCCGAGGAGACAGAGCGCGGGGCGGAGAGTGAGCGCGGGCATACAGGAGGAAATGGGACCGCCGTTGGAGAGACCGGCCAGGGCGAGGAAGATGAGCGAGATCGGGGAGACCTATTAGGAGAGGGTCGTGGGGTGGATGGCGGGGTGATGCGGGAGAGGAAGAGGAGCAGTAGGAGCTGGAGTCTCTGCGTTTAGCATGCATACTGGCCGACACGGCTTTTGTTTCTTTGAGTATATACTTTTCGTGGGTGGGGGTATGCGATATACCATGTTTTCTTTTTGCTCGGGGCATGGATTGGACTTGAGATGGGAAGGGATGGGGATGGAGAAGGGGAGGGGTAGTGGGATAGCATCATGATATCAAACGGAGACGGAGGGGGGGGGGAGGTCGCAGCTTGCATGCATGTGTGCTATGGAGCATGCACTTTGGCTCATCGCCATGATAATTTTTTATGTCTATATACCACCACTTCAATGCCATCGCTCATTCAGATTGTATGATATGTGCATTTAAATCGCTGTGACTTTGCTGTTGTTGTCCAAATCATGTTTTGAGGTGTAGCACTGCACATCTTTTGCAAGCAAAGCTGCATGCCCGGGATGGACACGATAGTTCAAGCTTCCTCGCACCTGCAGCAGTTCGCAGCAACCCAATTGTCAGTTTCGGTGTGTGCACAGACGCGCTGTTTACCTAGGTGGCTACCCTGCTCGTGCGGCACTACCTTTGGTGGCTAGGTGCACAGATGGGGTACAGATGGAAATCGTACGATTTGCACATGTCAGACACAACACACATGGCATGGCTGCTGCGCACATGCAAATCGTGATCGATGGGAGGGCCGGGACGGACCGTGGGCGTTTTTTTCCCCTGGCGCTCGGGATTTGTGGGGGGGTGAGGGATGTGGTGGTGAGGGGGGTAGGGCTGGAGGGGTGGTGATGTGGTGGTGATGAGTTGTGGTGGTGAGGCTCTGATGGTGATGGAGGGTGAGGGCCGGCGGTGGGATATTGGAGGTGCGACTGCGACACCGGGTTCTGAGGGGTTAATTCAAGAAGGAGATATGGCAGACGATACAGGTGACAAAGCGAGAGAGATTTCGCAGATAAAAGGCAGGAATGGGAGATGGGCTGGACTCGGATCCTTGGGTAAGAGGGCAGCGCTGTGGTTGTCACAGGCAGGTGGGTCCTCGAGCTGAGAACCTGAACCACGGCTTTGTGCGACGGCGGAACGACTGCGCGCCGTGTATGGAGGATCTGTAATAAACCATGGCCTAGCCCGCTGTCATATGTGAGATGGGCACTCGGCTCATTGCAGATCAGACGTCGGTGCATCTGTGGCCTGCGCTGTTCGCGTCGAATCTTGACATGTATGCGAGAACTGAATGCCACTGTACCTGCGTCACCCACGACACTTCGACAGCTGCCTACTATCGACAATAATAGACTTCCTTATCCAGTACGGTACACATGCATACCTGCAGGCTCCATAACACACATTCCCTATCGAGCTTTCGGAAGCATTTTTATTGGCTACGGAACGGGGGGGGGACGCCTCGGACGGACTCCGAGGGCTGCGAGCCGTGGGCGGAGACCCGAGTGCTGCGGTATGATGAAATAAGTGTGTGGGAGTGGCGTCTAGCAACGCGAGTATTGGAATTGCGAAATCTGGATTATGGAGGCGGCTAAGTGAGGACACTTCATGTTGTACGGGGGTCCTTGGGCATCGGAATGGTCGGGGATGCGAGGGGGTAATGGGTTTTCTGGGGGGACAGATGTGTTGGATGCTGGGGCTTGGGGGACGCTGGGAATCACGCATGGAGTTACGGGTGGTTTGCGGGAGCTAGAAGACTTTCAGGGTGCGAGGAGGGAGAGGGGGAATGATGGGCAGACGGATGGTTGATAAAGAGCAGAGGGTGGGTCTTGTTGGATGTGCTGAGGCGCACGACGAGGTCCCAACCCGGGCTTTGGGGGAGATGGGCGATGGGAGGGTCGACTAATGCGGAATGTCCTCAACATTCGCCCATTCGCTGCACCCCACCCTCACGCCCGAGTCTCGTAGATGAGATGAGATGTTCCTGGCTGCGCTCTCCGTGGAGGCCGTCGCTTGAGGGCGCCAGGACGCTTGTGTTTATACTTGCGAGCAGTTGCTGGAGCCGTGCTGTGCATCGGGGGAGCACAGGACGAGACCCGATCGGAGGTTTCGGCTGCGAACAGGGGTCTGTTCTTGGGGGCAGCATGGGCTCTGAGCTATGCCCGGGACGGCATGGCGGGCGATGTGCTTTGGTGTCGGCTGAAGCTGTTGAGCTCGGAATACAGGACTGCTCGGTTCCCCTACAGACAAAAAAAATAATACATACATCCGCCGTCTGCCCACGCCTCCTGTCCCCGTCTGCATTCACGCTCCTCTCCCTGCCCCATTATACCCATTGCGCAATCTCGGGCTTTCCTCCCCTTGCATATTCTCCTTCTTTTCGTGGTTGTTTGGGCAGCACACGGCAGCGGAGCTAATTCGTTGTGAGGAGAAACTCTGCAGCACGTCGGCCTATTGTATTTCTGAGGGAACTAATACACCGTGCTCCGCCAACTTCCAGCGGACCAGCAGAGCAGCATTCTGGGCCTTTCACGCGCAGGACCCCCTTCCAGCGGTACTACACACTCTCCGTTGCGCCTGCAGCGTCCAGCGGCATAAGCAGTGCAGCTCCTGGGCCACCCCAGCATACGCAGCTCTCCCTTCGTTGCTTCCCCCCCGTGTGCGCGGAACGTCACCACCTCACCGCCCGTCCCCCGAGACCTCCACCAGTGCCGAATCTCCCACCACCGCGCTTCCTCCCTTCCCCCACGACCTCGACAGTTTTTCTGCTATCCCCGGCATACTTAGTTGACGGTGCATGGGGTTTGAGAACGACACAATGGCCGGGGCGACACACAAGACTGTTAATGGCGGGTCGGCGAAGGGTTCCCCGAGCGCGGCTGCGGCTGCAAAGCACAACTTGCCGTCCCACTTCATCGGCGGCACGCATCTCGAAGTGGCAGCGCCGGGCAAGGTAAAGGACTTTGTGGCGGCGCATGCCGGACACACGGTCATCACGAATGTAAGTGCAATTGCCCGGCCATGATGTTCGCAGATGCTGCGGGCAGCTTTTCTTTTGTATGCGGGCAGAATGCTGACACAGCCAGGTGCTCATTGCAAACAACGGCATTGCGGCCGTCAAGGAAATCCGATCGGTGCGGAAATGGGCGTACGAGACGTTTGGCGATGAGCGGGCCATCCAGTTCACCGTCATGGCGACGCCCGAGGATCTGCAGGCGAATGCCGAGTACATTCGCATGGCGGACCAGTATGTTGAGGTAGGTGCACGCTTCTCGAGACATGTGGTGCAGGGCTAATAGATGTGCAGGTACCTGGGGGCACCAACAACAACAACTACGCAAACGTCGAGCTCATTGTCGATGTTGCCGAGCGGATGAACGTCCACGCTGTGTGGGCCGGATGGTATGTCACCCGTCTGATAGAGGATCAGAGGATATTTCACTAACACCACACTAGGGGCCATGCCTCCGAGAACCCAAAGCTCCCCGAATCCCTCGCGGCGTCACCCAAGAAGATCGTCTTCATCGGGCCCCCTGGCTCGGCGATGCGCTCGCTGGGCGACAAGATTTCCTCCACAATCGTCGCACAGCACGCAAAGGTGCCATGTATCCCGTGGTCAGGCACAGGCGTCGACGAGGTCAAGGTCGATAAGAACGGCATCGTCACTGTTGCGGACCACATCTACATGCAGGGCTGCACACGAGACCACGTCGAGGGTCTGGCAGCGGCCAAGAAGATTGGCTTCCCCGTCATGGTGAAGGCGTCAGAAGGCGGCGGCGGCAAGGGTATCCGCAAGGTCGACCGAGAGGAAGACTTTGAGCAGCTGTACAAGGCCGCTGCGTCGGAAATTCCCGGCTCTCCCATCTTCATCATGAAGCTGGCAGGCAGTGCACGCCATCTGGAGGTGCAGCTGCTGGCTGATCAGTACGGCAACAACATCTCCCTCTTCGGCCGTGACTGCTCCGTGCAGCGACGACACCAGAAGATCATCGAAGAGGCGCCCGTGACAGTCGCGCCTCCGAAGACATTCCACGAGATGGAGAAGGCCGCCGTCTCGCTCGGACGGCTGGTCGGTTATGTCTCTGCCGGTACCGTCGAGTACCTCTACTCGCACGCCGACGACAAGTTCTACTTCCTTGAACTTAATCCCCGTCTGCAGGTCGAGCACCCTACGACTGAAATGGTCACTGGCGTGAATTTGCCTGCCGCCCAGCTCCAGATTGCCATGGGTCTCCCACTGCACCGCATCCGCGACATTCGATTGTTGTATGGCGCCGATCCGCACACCAGCACAACCATCGATTTCGACTTCTCCAAAGAGGGCAGCGCGCAAAATCAGCGCCGACCAACCCCCAAGGGACACACCACGGCTTGCCGTATCACCTCAGAAGATCCCGATGAGGGCTTCAAGCCTTCGGGAGGAACTCTGCGTGATCTCAACTTCAGGAGTAGCTCCAACGTCTGGGGTTACTTCTCGGTCGGCACAGCTGGTGGTATCCACAACTTCTCGGATTCGCAGTTCGGTCACATTTTCGCCTATGGCGAGAACCGACAGGCCTCGCGGAAACACATGGTTGTTGCGCTCAAGGAGTTGAGCATTCGTGGTGACTTCCGAACTACTGTCGAGTATCTCATCAAGCTCCTTGAAACCCCTGCTTTCGAAAACAACACAATCACAACTGGATGGCTCGACGAACTTATCTCCAAGAAACTGACTGCGGAGCGACCGGAAAAGATGGTTGCTGTCATCTGCGGCGCTGTCACAAAAGCTCACATTGCGAGCGAGGAGTGCATCAGTGACTACAAGTCAAGCTTGGAGAAAGGTCAAGTCCCGTCCAAGGACATTCTCAAGACCATTTTCAATATCGACTTCATATATGAGGGCCAGCGGTTCAAGTTCACCGCAACCAGGTCCAGCATCGATAGCTTTACTCTCTTCATCAACGGCTCCAAATGCCACGTCGGCGTGAGGGCTCTCGCTGATGGCGGTCTGTTGGTACTTCTTTCTGGCAAATCCCACAACATCTACTGGAAGGAAGAGGCAGGTGCGACTCGTCTGTCGGTCGATGGCAAGACTTGCTTGCTTGAGCAAGAGAACGACCCCACCCAGCTCAAGACACCGTCTCCCGGTAAACTCGTCAAATTCACCGTCGAGAATGGCGACCACATCAGCAAGGGCCAGGCTTTTGCCGAAGTCGAGGTCATGAAGATGTACATGCCTCTGATTGCTCAGGAGGATGGTATCGTCAATCTCATCAAGCAGCCGGGAGCTACGCTTGAGGCTGGTGACATCTTGGGTATACTTGCTCTGGATGACCCCTCTACTGTCAAGTCGTCCACGCCGTTCCTGGAGCCCATCCCTGATCTTGGCCCGCCACAGATCATGGGTAACAAGCCACCGCAGAGGTTTGCCTATCTTTATGGCATTCTTGGGAATATTCTCCAGGGCTTCGACAACCAGGTCATCATGAAGAGCACACTCGAGGAGCTCGTAGTTGTGCTCCGTGACTCGGAACTTCCCTACGGCGAATGGAACGCTCAAGCTTCTGCACTGCATGCTCGCATGCCCCAGAAGCTGGACACCATGCTTGGACAGATCGTTGAGAAAGCACATAGCCGAAACCTTGAGTTCCCAGCCAAGCAGCTCGCAAAAGCGTTCCAGCGCTTCCTCGATGACAACGTCGCCAAGGGCGATGCTGACCTCCTAAAGGCTTCGCTTTCCCCACTTGATGAGGTGATCAGCCGCTTCGCGGAAGGCCTCAAAGCCCATGAGTATGCCGTCATGATCAAGCTTCTGGAGCAGTATTGGTCAGTTGAGTCGCTCTTCTCTACTCGCATCGCTCGCGACGAAGAGGTCATCCTGAAGCTTCGTGATGAAAATCGCGAAAACATCATGAGCGTGGTTCATACTGTTCTCTCGCATACTAGGGTCAATTCGAAGAACAACCTGATCGTCGCCATCTTGGACCTTTACCGGCCAAACAGGCCCGGTGCTGGCAATGTCGCCAAGTACTTCAAGGGTGCTCTCACCAAATTGACCGAGCTCGAGGGCAGGCAGACAGCCAAGGTTACACTTAAGGCCCGCGAGGTGCTCATTCAGTGTGCCATGCCTTCTCTCGAAGAGCGACTTTCGCAGATGGAGCACATTCTCCGTTCCTCTGTTGTGGAGTCCCGATACGGCGAGTCTGGGTGGGATCATCGTGAGCCCAACTTTGATATCATCAAAGAGGTTGTTGATTCAAGGTACACGGTGTTTGACGTCTTGCCTCAATTCTTCGTCCACAATGATCCTTGGGTCTCGCTTGCTGCCTTGGAAGTGTACACTCGCCGAGCTTACCGTGCTTATCAGCTCAAGGACATTCAGTATCACACCGATGCTGAGCAGCCATATATCCTCTCTTGGGATTTCATTCTCCGCAAGGTCGGCGAGCAAGAATATGGTCTCCCAGTGGAGTCCTCTCAGCCAGGAACACCCAGCACACCCGGATTCGAGCGACCGCCTCGCATCCACTCGATCAGCGACATGACCTACCTCAATGCCCGCGTAGAGGGCGAACCCACCAGAAAGGGTGTGGTTGTTCCTGTCGAGTATCTCGATGATGTTGAGGACCAGATTGCCAAAGCTCTTGAGGTCTTCCCATCGGTGAGCTCGAAGAAGGCTGGTGGTGTTAGCTTGAAGGACGGACTCAGCCTGAAGCGTGTGCCGTCTGCGTCAGCATCCACCGATATCAAGAGTGGCGACGAACTCACAGGAGTCATCAACATTGCTGTTCGCGATGCTGAGAGCTTGGACGACAAGGAGATTTTGGATCGTATCATTCCCATTGTCCACGAGTACCGGGAGGACCTCTATGCCCACCGCATCCGTCGCCTCACATTCATCTGTGGTCACAAGGACGGAACATACCCCGGCTACTATACCTTCCGCGGTCCCAGCTATGTTGAAGATGACAGCATTCGTCACGTCGAACCCGCCCTTGCTTTCCAGCTTGAGCTTGGCCGTCTGTCCAAGTTCAACATCAAGCCAGTCTTCACCGAAAATCGCAATATTCATATCTATGAAGCGGTTGGTAAAGGTGCGGAGGCTGATAAGCGCTACTTCTTGAGGGCTGTTGTTCGGCCTGGTCGTCTCTCTGAGGATATTCCTACTGCGGAGTACATGATTTCGGAGACCGATAGACTGATGACTGACATCCTGGATGCTTTGGAGATTGTCGGCACTAACCAGGCTGATATGAACCACATTTTCATCAACTTCTCTCACGTCTTCCCCCTTACTCCCAAGGAAGTCGAGGAGGCCATCGCTGGCTTCTTGGACCGCTTCGGACGACGACTTTGGCGACTCCGTGTCACTGGTGCTGAAATCCGCATCATCGTCACTGATCCGGCTACTGGCATGCCCTATCCTCTACGTGTCATTGTCACCAACACGTCCGGATACGTCATCGACGTAGAGTTGTATGCCGAGCGCAAGTCTGAGAAGGCAGGCCGATGGGTGTTCCATAGCATTGGCGGCACAACTAAGATCGGAGCTCTGCATTTGCAACCAGTCTCGACCCCGTACCCCACAAAAGGCGCTCTTCAGCCAAAGAGGTACAAAGCCCATCTCATGGGTACTCAATACGTCTACGACTTCCCTGAGCTCTTCCGTCAGGCCACTGAGAACGAGTGGAATGCTGTCGTTGCGAAACACTCCCACCTTCGCGAGAAGCAGCCATCCAAGGGCGAGTGCATCGAGCAGTACGAGTTGGTGCTTGATGATAACGACAACCTGGTTGAGGTCAGCCGTGATCCTGGACACAACACCATTGGTATGGTGGGTTGGGTCATCACCGCGAAGACTCCTGAGTACCCGAAGGGAAGGAGATTTGTCATCATTGCCAACGACATCACCTTCAAGATCGGTTCCTTCGGTCCTCAGGAAGATCACTTCTTCCACAAGTGCTCTGAGTTGGCTCGCAAGCAGGGCATTCCTCGTGTTTACCTCTCTGCCAACTCAGGTGCTCGCATCGGTCTTGCTGAAGAGCTCATTCCTCACTTCTCCGTCGCTTGGAAGGATGTCAAGAAGCCTGAGGCTGGGTTCGACTACCTCTATCTGACTCCCGAGAAATACAAGCACTTTGTTGATGGCAAGCGCAAGGATGTCATTGCTGAGAAGGTCACGATTGAGGGTGAGGATCGTTACAAGATCACTACCATCATTGGTCAAGAGAATGGTCTTGGTGTTGAGTCGCTTCGTGGCTCTGGTCTCATTGCTGGTGAGACTTCAAGGGCTTATGAGGATATCTTCACCATCACCTTGGTCACTTGCCGATCAGTTGGTATGTATCTCCCTACGACAAACCTTGAATTTCCACTAACACTCTATAGGTATCGGTGCCTACCTTGTCCGCCTTGGCCAGCGTGCCATTCAGATTGAAGGCCAGCCTATCATTCTTACCGGTGCGCAGGCTATTAACAAACTTCTCGGCCGCGAGGTGTACACTTCCAACCTTCAACTTGGTGGCACTCAGATCATGTACAGGAATGGTGTTTCCCACATGACTGCCAATGATGACTTCGAGGGTGTCTCCAAAATCGTCAAATGGTTGTCATTTGTGCCGGACAAGAAGGGTAACCCAGTTCCCGTCTCCCCATCGTCGGATGACTGGGATCGCGATGTCACCTTCTATCCCCCCTCCAAGTCTGGCTTTGATGTCAGGCACATGATTCAAGGAAAGGAGGACGAAGAGGGCTTCCTCTCTGGTCTCTTCGACAAGGGCTCCTTCGAAGAAACTCTCGGCGGATGGGCCAAGACTGTTGTTGTTGGTCGTGCTCGTCTTGGTGGCATCCCTGTGGGTGTCATTGGTGTTGAGACCCGATCTGTCGAGAACGTCACACCTGCCGATCCCGCCAACCCAGATTCCATCGAACAAGTTACCTCCGAGGCTGGTGGTGTCTGGTACCCCAACTCCGCCTTCAAGACTGCCCAAGCCATCAAGGACTTCAACAATGGTGAGCAATTGCCGCTTATGATCCTTGCCAACTGGCGTGGTTTCTCTGGTGGTCAGCGCGACATGTACAACGAGGTGCTTAAGTACGGATCATACATTGTCGATGCTCTCGTCAAGTATGAACAGCCCATCTTCGTCTACATTCCCCCTCTCGGCGAACTCCGTGGTGGTTCTTGGGTTGTCGTGGACCCGACCATCAACGCGCAATACATGGAGATGTATGCCGACGAAGATTCTCGTGGTGGTGTTCTCGAGCCAGAAGGTCTTGTTGGTATCAAGTACCGCAAGGACAAGCAGCTCGAAACCATGTCTCGCCTAGACCCCACATACGGCGAGTTCAAGCGCAAGCTCAACAACCCAGCTACAACGTCAGACGAACAAAAAGCGATCAAGAAAGATATGACAAAGCGTGAGCAGCTACTCCTGCCCGTCTACAGCCAGATCTCGCTCCAATTCGCAGATCTGCACGATCGCTCGGGCCGCATGGAAGCAAAGGGTGTCATCCGCTCGTCGCTCCGCTGGCAAAACGCCCGTCGTTTCTTCTACTGGCGTCTCCGCCGCCGTCTCAACGAAGAATACATTCTCAAGCGCATGGCGTCCGCCGTCGCACCCAGCACGCCCTCATCGCAAGCGCGTCCCGACCAAGTCACCCGCGAGCGCGGCATAGAGATGTTGCGTGCGTGGTCGCAAATCACAAACTTCGACAAGGACGATATGAGTGTAGCCATGTGGTACGAGGAGAATCGCAAGGGCGTGTTTGAGAAGGTGGAAGCGCTGAGACGTGAGGGTGTGAAGAGCGAAGTGGCGAATTTGCTAAGGAAGGATAAGGAGGCGGGTCTCAGGGGTGTGACGCAGTTGTTGAGTACGCTGCCGACGGCGGAGAAGGAGGAGGTGCTTAAGATGCTCTCGAAGGCTTAGAGTGCTGGAGAGGGGCAGGGCCAGGAGGAGGATGTGTTGTGGATGAGGGATGTTAGTACGCCGGGAGGAGCGCCGGCGAGGAGGGAGTTGGAGAGAAGGAGGAGTCAAGAGGAGAGGGAGAGTAGGATTTTTGGCGAGTGGACTAATCGGAGTCAGAAGGAGAGGAACAAGAGGGGGAAATAGAAATGAAAGGGGAAAGGGAAGGGGATTGTATACCTAGGCTTTTACTTTCGCTTTAGGGGTGTCTGGATTGGTTGTATTGTTGGGGGTTTTTGATTGGGCGTATAGAGCGGTTTTCGTATAGGGCCAGGAGAGGTGGGATGTGTTTGAATAGGGAATTGCATTGTTTAAGTTATATTATGTGTGTGTTTGTGAGGTGTGGTCGTAGTGATGAGGGAGGGTGAGGGATGTGGTCGAGGTGATGTGCGAGTTTTGAGCAAGATTTGATATACACGATGTACAGCGCAATTTAGTGTTGGGGATATGAAGGAGGCATAAGATTAGGAGTGTGAGGTGGAAAATGAGTCTTAGATGGTAGGTGGGGGGTAGGAGGGAGGAGGTTGGAGGTGGGAAGAAGCTCACAGCGATAATCTTATCCTAGGACAGCGATTGTTGGGAGGAGACGGTAAGTTTGCACACTTGTATACGCTTCTCAATCTTTACGCTTCAAGTCCCGATCACTATAGTTAGTCTATGTTTAGAATATTTCCAGAGTCTTTCGGCACCTGTTTCAGTACGATGATCGGGGAAATGCAACGCACGGTTTTGGAGGTATAGAGGGATGGTCCCCCATTTGACCCTGGCCCTCTGGAATCCGAAATTGAAGAGACGGATCTTCAAATTTTGTAGTACCTCAAAGATACAAGAAGAGGGGGTGATCTGCATGGTGTTGTGAGTATGCAAGCTTTCCCAAAGCAACCACCGCCGTGAGGAATCCTCTCCAGATATAGCATGGTTCATCTATCGGAACACTACAATTGGCAGCAAGTCACGGTTGGCATTCCCAGCCTCTTTTCAGATATCTTGATCGTCCTCGATTGTTTAATAGACGAGTTTACAAGAGATGGGTGCTGACGAGCCGATACCTATTCTTGACGACCGCGCTTCTTGGGCGTGATATGGGGTGATTGGTGTAGGTTACCCACACAATTCAAGCGGCCCAGGGGAATTCCCGAAGTCCTTTATGGCGGTATTGGAAAATGTAATATGGTCAGAGCAGGCTGCACACTGTGCTTCCGTATTGAGGAAGTTGTTGGCAAATCGACGCTCGTTCGGGGTCGAGATGGAACCGGTGGTATAGGAAATTATAGCAAAGGTTCGACCATTTTATCTCCTATTCGAAGCTAGCATCTAGACTAGAACTTGAGCCTGAGCTTAAGCTTGATTTTCAACTTGAACTTGAACGTGGGGAGGGATGAGGAATGTGGCTCGTGCATACACAGTTGGTAGATACTAGGAATGTAGAACGAACATGGGATTTGGTAGTAATAGACAAATAGTTAAATTTAGGGGATTTGATACTGTATGTATGTACGTGTGTAGAAGACTCCAACGGGCATATTTCAGATGTTGTCTTAACGCTGAACAACTCTGTGCTATATATATTTAATTTTAGTGAGGAGCTTCCTCCTCCAAAGTCTCCCTATGGGCCCTAAGCACAGCCCATACAAACGATTCAATCCGTAACTCTGAGCCTTACTTCTCCCCATCCTCCGTCCCTTCCCACGCCACCCACCCCTCCATCAAACCTATCTTCTGCGGCGCAAAACGGTATCATCCATCCCCGCCTTCCGGTTCCTCGCTCCATAATGCCCCCAGTTGACCCAGCAATTCTGCTCCTGAAGCTCAGTAGCGAGCGGTAGGCTGAGAGAATGAAAGGGTCGTTGGGGATGTGTTCAAGCTCACGGATCGCGCTCGTCAGGCTAGGCGGCGTTATGTAAACGACGGTATGACTTCTGTTTGCCAATTTTCGCGATAGCATATCCCTAGCCGGGCTCACAGTGTTAAGGTCGTGAACTCATAGCGGGATATTCTCCTCATTCCGGCCTTTGCACGTGACAACCAATGTGATGATAGCGGAGGCATGAGAGTGCCCAGAGCAGTATCTCAAATCTGCACGAACAGGTGGATTTTGCGACCTGAGGGGTGTCCTGGGAGAGATGCTGGAAGATTAGTCTGAGCAAGCTCTTCATCCTGCTTCTATCTCAACCGTTGCATAAAGATGCGGAGCCTTTGGGCTTTTATTCTCCTGTATCCAGTCGACAGCCGTCTCCCAGAGCTCCTCCAGTTCGCCTTCCTTCAGACCAAGCTCATAAGCTTCGCCATCAGGCGTGTTTTTGCTCGCTTTCAGCCATAGCGTCATTCTGTGTCGCTCTAAATCACCACCGCGTTTCCGTCGTTCGGCCCACTGGTAAAAGGCTTGGTAGAAGGACTCTCCCGGGGCATCTGGGTCGAACGACATTTTAATTGGTGTTTTGTCCCACAAACCAACCACTTGAAGTTGGCCGCTTGAAGGCCCTTGGGGCGCAAGAGGTGTAGTGGTGTGAGTTGGTTGTCCATGGTTGATGTGCCTTGAATGAGGAGCCGGGGCAGATGGTTCAGCAGCATGCATACGTTGAGTGTCCCGGAGAGCCTGCACATGGCCGTATGTCTGCCGGACGTTAGGTGCCATACTGGTTTGCTGATAAGAATCCATTGGCACTGTTGGCGCGCGCGGAAGAACTGCTGGATCAAGCTCTTCCAATTCTACGAAGCCTCTTCGTTGGTAGCGTCCTTGCGGTGAGTTCGATTCTTGAACGTCTATTGTCGTAACAGATAGGTTAGCCTAGTTGGACACAGATTTGCCGGATCACGGTAGACTGACCTGAAGGGAATTGGCGTTCGAGGGATCCATCGGAGCCCAGAACCACATCACTATTGAGCAGTCTTGCTGACACAATGTAGAATGTCTCCATGTTTGTCGTGAACTCCTTGCGACGACGCCAGGTCAGATTCACGGCGGTCGTTACATTCTCCCACTTCTGACCACCAAATGGGAGAGGCACAGCTACCAACTCATCCACGGGATCTGTACTGGCGCCGAGGCAGCGACCGTATACCACTTTATCTCCGATCAGATTGTGTTTCACTGGCGCACTTCTTGATATGACTGGCTGGTCTCCGCTATCGTCATCGCACGATATCAAGTAGATCTTTTCCAAGCCCTCAGTCGCCAGACTCGAGGCGTGAGACTTGACCGAGCCTGCGCTAGTAGGAGGGGTGTGCGGGCGGTGCCTGGCATCCGTGATGTTTTGTCGGGTCGTTCTTTGGGGTAGAAAGGAGTCGGGACGGTGTGAATGGGTCTGTGAGGACCTAGGCTGCTGTTCAAATGCCGTGTCGACCCTTACAGGAGATGGATTATGTTGCCCTATGTACTGCTCGGTCGCTGCCCGTATTTCTTTATCTTGGAGATAGTCCACCAAAAGTTCCAGGGCTTTAGAATGATAATTATCAAGAAGCTTTTGCGCTAAGGTTACGCGATCACCCATCTCGCGCAATTGAGGCAATGTCGTCGCAACCAGCCTTGTGTAGCCTCAGCTCCCGCGCGCCTTCAGATTGCACCGAATCGCGCTCTAGGGTGGGTGCCTATTCAACGAAGCAGAGAATGTATTAAAGTTTTGATTTATGTAACTGCGATGTAGCCGAGTGTTCGCATGAGCCCTGCTGCAAGGCAGAAGAAGGAAGTGGGGCAGATCCCCAGCTTGAGCATCATCACCGAGACCCAATGTGCCAGGGGTGTCGCTCCTCCTTGTGAAACGCTATGCCCCTCTCGATTGACCGGAAGCGACGCGGTGTGATGGCTCATCCCAGTGATCAAGCTGATCAACGGCTGGCGAAACAGAAGCCGGGTGGCTCGGCCAGGCTTCACAAATTGTTCAGCGTTGCTGCCTCCAGCACCGACGAGCCAGAACCTATCCAGCCTGGTAGCTTGATGCCTCTCTCCACCCGTGCTTTACGCTTTTGATATCAGCGCTTCTAACCATGACCAGTATTATCAAAAGCGATATCAGTCTTTCCACTCGTTTCTTCAATGGTCGAGCCGGATCAGCAGCATCTGCCGTCGACCGTCTCACAGACGCCAAACAAGTAACGCAGCTGTCAGCTGTCATTGGCAATGGAGCCCGCGACAGTGCTCTACAAATCAACGGACATGTCACGGATAAGATAAACAACCTTAACTTGTGAGTATCTCCTATACCACGTTCAAGAACTCCTCTAACCTCGTCTCAGTAAATATCTTATCATCCCCTGTCATTGCGAGGTCGCAAGGGCAGTAGCAAGCACAAGAGTAGCCCCTCCAATACCAGCTGCCGTGCCTGTAAAGCCTCGTCTCCCAGCTCCAGTGAAGCGCTCCACTCATTTCAATACTGTTAGTTGACCATCTCATCTCAAGGCTATTGCCACTGACGATGCGCAAGGTTGACCCAACGGAGATTTCGTCTCTAAGAAAAAACAAACAGAACATAACAGTCTTCTCCAAAGCGACTGGACAGCTGGACACGTTCTGCGTCATTTTTCCTCGAAGAGTTCAGGACAATTTCATCTCCCTTAAGATAGTCAACCGTCTGGGTCTCGGAACACACTCCGACACTGCGTCAGTAAGCTCGATCATGTGGGACTCGAAGCGTCTCTCTTCCACTGGCGACTTCGTGGATCTTTCTTTCCTCATGCCAGGCGGCGCCAAGAGCATCGCACGACGTCTCTACGTCGTGGAAGACTGCCCTTTCGACATGCTTCTCGGGACAGCCGCAACCGACCCTCCCCTCAATTGATACCGATACTAGACGATTGGAGGATTCTAGCGCATGACGCGTACATTAGGCAAACTTTTAGGCCGTATTTCATTCAGCTTTCGAAACTCGGGGTATCTGAATGACATACCGTCATTGGCTAACCGCCCATGTAGTCATGGTTCACCGATCTGCAAGTAATTCTGCAACTTCGCTTCTTGGCAGCTTCTCAGTGGAGGACTTGGAATATCACTGCATTAAACCTACCAACTTTCAACTGATCACCTGCAGCGTGCAGGATATCCTCGACTGGCACCGCGCCTCTCCAGCATTCCTCTGTACATCCAGCGGGAAGATGGGTGCGATACTGCGCCCTTTATAGGCGGAGCACGATACTACAAACAACTTGCCTCCTTTCCTTACTCAGTTTACCGACAGGGCTTTTGAGCATTTACTTTATTCTGATTGGGCTAGGCACAAAGCTGATGTTCTGTGATGGTTTGGAGAATTCTCCTTCCTCTCCACAGTCTGAGCTGGCAAATAATTCATTGAACGACCAAAGAGCGGGCAGACGAGGAGAAGCTCTATAGTATCATGGAAGATATATGACATTATGTTTTGTCCCTGATTAATATGTGTCTGCTGGTATGCGTACAAGAAGCAAATATAGAAGTGTCTCCTGGGTATGCTGGGTCAAATCTTTCACTCAATGATTTCATTAACAGGCCCTGTTAAACTAACTCTCAAGGGGAAGGACAGGGTTCTACAACCAAACGACACAGGCAGACTTGGTCACATCAAATTTCTCATCAAGCCCGTATAGCGATGTGACGTCTTCATCGAACAAATGCACGGGACACCAATGTGAGCTTGACTTGTTAAAAGGGGCTTTGATAGAATGCTGCGGGATGTATTCTCATACATACTCCTCCAACTATATAAGAGAGCCATTAAACGCCCGGTTAAAATTTGAGTAACTTCGGAAAGATTTGCCACGCACTCACGTGATCTTGAGTGGAATGAAGGAGAGTGCTTAAGACTACCACGAGATGTGCGTGCCAGCGCATTATATTGGGCAGCGAGATTATTGCAGGGAGGAATGTAAAAGGATAATCAAAGAAGGTATTGCTGGATAGTAAGTGCAAAGATCTGATCCTTCGGGAGCCTGTACATGCTGGACTTCAACAGAGTCAGCCCGCTGATCACAAAAATACAGAAGAAACACGTGCTTTCTCTTTTACTCTTCACGGCCACAAGGGTATCCGCGCGCTCCCATGCCGAGGAGCATCAAGTGTCTTCACCAGAACTATCATTGCCTTCGGTTTTCTGCACACTGTCTCGCCGTTTTCTCCTTTGTGGCATGGACACGGCCTTCATATTCTTCCCGTGAGCTTCCATCACCGCCTTGAGCGCGTCGAGCGATATAGCGTAGTTGAACTGTGCAGCTTGGTTTTTTGCGACATTGTCTCGGATCTCCAGCCGACCAGCCAGACCCTTCCAGATATCTTCGCCCACTGGGCAGTTGATCTGACAGGACTGATGCAGCGCCATGTTTCGGAGAATGATACGCTCTATTTTAGCGGGGATGTCGAAGGTAGGCGCGTCAGTCTCGGAATCGGAATCGAAGAGAGTGTCGGAGGCGCTGTCTGAGTTGTCGCCCGAGGAGCTTAGGCATTGGAGATCGGCCTGGGTAAGGGGAACGGTGCCATCGACTGTGCTGGTTAGCGATGCGGAAGAGGGGTGGCGAATATGGTGGGTAATTACTTGATGGACGTCGGCCCTTGATCAGCTGCGCAATGCGAAGTCCTTCATAATTGTCCAGTTGTTCAAGCTGCTTCTGGAGGTTCGAATCGATGCGTTCGATCTTTGCGGCATCGGCCACAATCTGCCTATTCATATCGCGCATCACTCCGACGTTGGCCATTTGTATGCATAGTAAAATCGAAGCCTTGATTTGTGCGAGTTCATCCATAATGCTGCTCAAATTCTTCTCATCCGCGGACCCTTCAAGAAGTTGACGCGCAAATTGGTTGATCTTTGTTTTTGATCCCGGGTCCAATTCCTTGAGAAGTGCAGCTAACTTATGCTGAACCTGCTGCATTCGGGCGAGCTCTGCACCAAGGCTAGCCGTGTGAAGGTCGGAGTTCTCTTTCTTGTCGAGCTGCTGCAAGATACTTTTGATGCTATCCAGCTCATCTTCATGGCGTATCAAGACGTAGACGAGATCTTTCTGTCGCCTTTGCGCCTTGCGTAGGCATTTGATTACCGAAAGGGCATTCTCTAAAAGGTTGGTGCTGGCCGAAACGGCCCCTAAAATTTCAGCCTGTGCTAGGTCAGTCATGTCTATGCTGGTTTCTAGAATGAATGCCGTACCATTGTGTCTTGTAGGAACCGGTCTGCGGTGTTACTCAAGTGCGTGATGACAGCGGGGAGTGATGCAGATTCCTACTCATCTGATAGCGGGCGTGAGAGCGCATTTATCTCCCCAGCTGAAGGACTTCGCCAGGATCCCAGTACTTTGCGGGGCGCAATTGTTTGAATGCGAGTCTGCATGCAGTGTGATGCAGTGACAAGTTCGCAGCTTGCAGCAAGATCGCACCACTGACATGTCATCGCCAGCGAGTTGCAGCTCTCAGGCGCAGATCCATGAACCCCAAACCCCATGTCCGTCCAGGCGGTGCCAGCTGCTCGTGACAAGAATGTAACTCCGCTCAATCCGGGTCGGAGGGAGCGACCTTTGAGCGGTGTGTCTGCCTGTCGTGAGCCTTGCGAGAAGCTGCACATCTATCTCTTCATAGTTTAACTGCAATTCTATCTGGTGCCGTACACATTTGATGCGGTTGGGGTACAGCTTGGCGCAAATACGGGACCCGGTGATTTCAAAACTGCAAAAGTTCGCCAAACTAGCCGAATACTTGCATCTCTGGAAACCAGAGCTGAAGAATTTCAATGGAAACGGAGAGGATATTGGACCAATACTGCCGCAAACCAAGTCCGCAGCAGTGTAATACCTCATAAGCAACCTTAAGCATCTTGAGACTCTTGAAGTGGGAGAAAGTCTCAGCGGGTGTAGTTTGACATAGATAGCTCACATCATCGCATTTATGAAAACCAAGATCAAACACTTCTAGCGTGTGAGAGACAGACTTCAAGGCACTGACGATGGCTTCCCATTCGCAATAATTTTCTCCACTCTCCCAAGCGACCCCCAGCCGGTCCTCTAGGCGAATATAGAAGCGTCTGAGGAGTAGAAAATGAGTGAACCACTCCTGAATACACCCACATGATTCCGGCAGATCTTCGTGTATCCCCATATGCCAAATTATCGTCATGGTCTGTACTTTCTAATCCTCAGGGGGAATTGGAACTCGAAGACAGGGCTCCAGATAGTCGAGGAAGTGGATATGCAAATCCTCTAAATGTGGTAAATTGCACAGCGACCAAGGTACTACCTGAGTGAATAATGGTGATTTGCGCAAGTTCTGACGGCCAGGTAATATCGATATGCTGCTGGAAGTTTCATTGAAGCCCGCTCCAAAGAGCAATCGGAGTAGATTTCAGTGTGTCTGGTACCCCCTACAATCCAGGAATAGGAGTTGAAGTTGAGTCAGTTTCTCCAAGGGCATACCGGCGACTATCCACTTTCTCAAGCGAATATCTACACTCTGCATGAAATGATTTGCTGTTCGTAGAAAGGGGGCGGAGGTAAAGTCCGGAATAGTGGTTCACTGATCTTCGTAATCATTCAAATGGATAGCAAGGAATGTCACCTCCTGTGCGAGATCTCCGCGGTCGTGAATTGTCATGTAAAAACCTCCCAAGATGGTCGCTAGAGTAAGATAATGGTGTTAAGCCCATTTCGCGGTACCACAGTTCTTCGGCGACACATTTAAAAACCCTTGCATGCGAATAACCACCCAGACAGTTCCGGTCCCTAGAGATAGCCCACATTATGGAAAAGGAGTTTGGTGGGGAGTTTTCCAATCGGCGGGAGGTGAAATGGAACATTTCTGGTCGCATCGACGTCGATACCGTCGAGCCAGGTAAAGTTCCAGGAGTGGGCTGGAAGATCCACCGTTGATGGTAAGGTAACGAGATTGCGGGTGGTTGGCTGTGTTACGAACTGTAGGAGAGATCTGCTGTTCAAGATACAGTATTATATATCTAGCTTAGTGGCTTCACTAATCGTGAAATCCGGCCCCCAGCGTGAAGTACGGCCCAAAGCGGTACAGTAACTCCCATGTAAAACATTGCCCTCTTTCAATTCACTGCCGTAGCAAATAACACAGTTCTGGTGCCAATTCTGCTGCAAGAATCCATTCAACATCGCCTGTTAGAAAATTTTCCTACAACCATCTCAGAATCGTGTAACCCTTTCGGTTAATTGTGACAGTATATTACAATGTTTGCTAAAAGACATGAATGATTGCTTCCTAGAGCAGGCTTCTGGAGGCTGATTGGCATACCGTTTATATAAGTCGTGATGAAGCTCGATGATTTGTAATGGGTTGCATATTACAATTCTCCTGAACCTGGAATGGAGCCCATATCTCCACGTGAATAACTTGCTGCGGAACGCAGAACAAAGACTCCATAATTATCTTCACCATTGTTGACGAAGAGTATCAAATTTAAATACCTATGTAATGTTTTCATTTGAGTGGCAGCCTAAGCGAGCGATTCAAATCGGTGTTGGGGCCATTGGAATTTTGATGATGTCATTGTTTAATAGCGCCTGAACATCGATCACGAGAACCCACAAGATAGAGCAATGTGCGAGACACTCAGCCAGAGCTGTATAGTCCGGCTAGCTTGATAGGGTAAGTTGGCAGAATGATTGAAAACGACGTCTAAAGTTTGTTACCAAGTGATGGGAGTATGGAGAGTTCCTGAAAGAGCCAAAGCCAAATGCATCTGTTGCAAGGCTGAATAAGCAAGTGCCATGCCCAAAAAGATATCAGTTGAATAATATTTCTTCAAAACAAGGCAACTGGCAAAACCAACGTCAAATTTCTCATGCCAAAAAGAAGACATATCCTCTTACCCTTTAAACAAGTATCAACGCTCTCCCAAAACCAAGCCACCGCCCCATGAAGATCACATACGTAACTCCACTAAGCCCCCACACGACCCAACACGTCAAATGGCAGCCTACAGGGATCTTGCGTAAGCGCCGGGCACCCCCGTGGCGCTCTGTATTAGCGGCCTCCCGTCGCCAATCGCTCACGGAACAACAACCGAGTCAGTATATAAGCAAACAGGTGCACTAGGCACCACCCGTCCCCAATCTTCTAGTTTTCAGCCCTGTTTTTAAATCCCCAGCTCCATCCCGGAAGCCAACTATTTGTATACAAGCATATTTTGACCCCAAAACACACCAAATCATACACTGAGATCTCGAAAGTTTTTGGATCTGATTACTTGCGTTGAACATATCAACAATGGCCAACCCAAAAAAGACATGGTTTCTAGCCCCAACATGGGACATCCCGCCCGAATCCCTGAGTCTCGGGCATCTCCTCACCGACCCTACCGACCCGCGCTTCTCTATCAATCCAGACTTCTCATCAGCACATCTCTCCGATTTATTCCCTAACCCGCCCAAAATATACAAAGACACCACGCCCGCCTTCCACATGACAGTTTCCTCCGACACCACCACGACCCTCGGAATCTGGGGCCAATTTCTCCAAGTTGTCGGCATCGGAGCAGAAGCCTGCATCTCGTTTACGAATGGAATGAGCAATTCGTATGGATTCGATAAGACAGAGACGCAGTGGTTTGCGCCGAGCCCTGTGTTTGTAAAAAGGATGTTGGCGGATCCGGAGGTGATGGAGTTTATAGATATGGCGGGGACAAAGAAGCCGTTGTATATGGTTACTGGGTTGAAAGCTGTGACGGGCGCCGAGTTGTCAACAACCAATTCTTCGGGCCATGCTATAAGTGCCAAGTTTGGGATTGATGGGACGCCGTTCATGGCGCCTGTGTCGATTGGACCAGAAGTCGAACTTGCGCGAAATGATGGGTTGGTCGTTCATGTTCGGAAGGAGAATCCGATCATCTTCGCGTATCAGCTCATGAAGGTAAAATTGAAGGCCAAGAGGGGCGATATTATGGTGGGGGAGAGTAAGGCGTTTGTTAAGGGAGCTATGTTCGAAGCCGGAGCGGTAGAAGAGAAGGAAATTGAGATTGAGTTGGATGACGATGCGGAAGGAACTGTTTTAGCGGGGGCGGGGAAGAAGGGGAAGTCGAAAAATAAGAAGACGTTTGCGGCGGTAGAGACGGGGATTGAGGGTGGTGACGAAGGAATTGTTGCTATTGTGCCGCAAGTAAAGACGTAAATAGAGTGTCTGTTGGGTTGACAGTGACGTGTGATCAACCTCTCTAGTCAGTGATGAAAAGCCGTGGTATAGTGCAGGAACTAGAAATAAATGCCCAAAACGCTCAGATGCAATGTCTTGTGTGCTTCGGTGAAGCTTGTGAAGATTCCCCATATTGATCTTGGTGTCATTAATCAGTGTCTGACAGGTTTCTCAACTTGTGCACCACCATATGCCTCACCTCTCGACTTCCGGGTTTAAACAAGTACCAGGGCGCCAGGTATGTATCCTGCCCTCGACTCAACATTTTCAATATTGCTGTCATCCCATCCAATGTCTTGATTCTGCTCAACACCTCGATTCGCTCGGCAAGATCTGCATCTTTTTGTTCCTGAGTCTTGCCGAATGGTGGCCAGGCCTCGGGACTCTTGAGATGATTGATGTAGTCCATAACTACTCCTGCAATGCCCACAGCAATAGGAGTGGCGAATGAGGTTCCACTTTTTTCGGTTTGGGATGTTGTAACGTTCTCCCCAAAGGCAGAAAAGTAATACGCTTTCTTCTCTGCTAAGGGAGTGAAGTTCGAATCTTTCCCATAACTATTCGTGGCACCGACGGCAATCACGTTCGCAGTGCTGGCTGGGAAAGCCAAAGCCTTGTTTGCGCCATCGTTGTGTCCGGCGGCGAAAAGTAGAATGTCGGCGGCATGAGCGCGAGCGAGAGCTTGACGGATGGGTTCGTTGGGAGTATCAAAACCAAAGGACATATTGATGATATCTACTTCCCATTCGTCTATGGCATGATTGATGGCCTATATTCTGTTAGTAAACAAAAGTGAATTGTTCGAATTTAGCATACATCTTCGATAGCCCTTAGATCAGGGTTCCCGCGATCATCAGCAATCTTGGCTACATAGACTGATGCATTCTTGGCAGTTCTTAGCACCAACCCGACGACATCGGTTCCATGGCCGTCGGTATCGTGTGGATCTCCTTCATCCAGGAAACTTTCGCATTCAATAATTCTATCGTCGTTGAATCTCAGGAACTTGTTTTTCATGTCGGCACCGGTATCAAGAACAGCAATTTTGACAGGATTCTCATTATCATCCCAATCTGGGACTTCTTCTTCGTCGAGGAACTTTTGCACATCATCGTAAAATTGGAACCATTTCTTCGACCTATGGCGATGTCAGCTACCGGCCACACTTAGCGGGCTTCCATACTTACTCAAGGGCTGCAGCATTTGCGGGAGCTGCGTTTTTGTCGACCGCTGTGGACAGCATACCATGGGTTTCACGACGATTGAAGGTTATACTACCTGCACTTGAGCCCCGGCCGTGGCTGCTCGCTCGTCTTCCTAATTGCTCCACTAGTGGTACGGACGCACGGAGTAGATCGCTGCCGGTGCTTGAATTCGATCTCACCCGTGTCAGGGTGTCTGAGCCTCGATGTGGCAATGCAAGGAGGTTGTCGACTTTCAAAGCAACGTCTGTCTGGATCGTTACGCTCTCCTGTCGGACAACAGGGTCCGGTCCAAATTCACCTAGAGGTACACAGACGTAGTCCATCCAGTAGGATCCAAGGCCAGCAATCCAATATCTTCTTCCCTCATGAGTAAGGGCTTCTTCCGCGGCTTCTCGTGTAGCATAAGCTTCTTCCTTTTGGTCAAGCTGATAGAGAACCTGCGCCATGGAGAATAGAATTGCAGCATGTGTGAACGTCTTGGTCCAGCCAGCTTCCTCTTGAATAGCTGCTGCCCGAGACCAGTAATTGAATGAAGAAGACCAGCGCTTTTCCATCTGAGCAACGCGAGCCAAGCCAATCCAGACTCGCACGAGACCTATCCTCTGCAGTTGGTCTTTGTTCGGGATAGCTTCGAAGACTGGGATGAGTTTTTCAAGTTCAATCTTGGCTTCCTCAAAGGCGCCCCGCCGGATGTAGGCTTCGATGAGAGATTGCAGTAACCCTCGACCGACTGTGATGTTCTCCCACTTCCGGTCGTAGACAAGTTTCAGCTGCTGAGCGAGCACAAACTCCGCATCCAAAGGTCGCTTGAGCTCGCAGTAGTTGGCAGAGAGATTGTTCAACATGACCAGCTGCCATCCAGTACTGAGGTCATGGACGTATCCGGTCTCCCTCATGAGGCGCTGGAATATAGGTAGTGATTCTTCGAAGTTTCCGTCATCCTTATAAATGCGAGCAAGCAACGTGTCTCGGCTTTGCATGATCATTTTCTCCATAGATGATGGAATGGATGGGTTGAGTGGTGCCCAAGCTGCAAGTTCAGCCTTCGCACGAGCCCTGTCCCCGTCCCGAAGGAGGGTTTCAGCAAATGACAATGTGAGTTCTCCGCGTTGCGCATTCCAACGAGCATCTGATTCCATGTCTTTTGCGAGTCCCGGTAGAATAGTAGCTTTGACATGATTAGCAAGCGCCGCCATCGACTCGTCGTAGTTCCCTTGGCCACGGAGGAATCCGCTTTCGCACGTTGCAAGCCAAGCTCGTAAGAATGGATCTGTGTCGTCCAGAACAAGCTCTTTTGCCCGGGCAATCTTCTCTCGCTTCCATACAGAATCCCCGAATTTGGTAGCCGATAGTAGCATGATGCTCACATTACGCTTGTTTGCAGCGGTAAACCGTTCTTTTGCTGCCAACTGATCATATTCTTTTAACACACGAGGGATATGGGGCGACATCTCACGGCCTTTGTCTCCAAATCTACCTAAAGGTTAGCATATGTAAAGGGTTGAAGCATGAGATATCGACTGGCCTTTGATCAACATATGTGCTAAATGGGAAAGCCTGGCAAATCAAGAGCACAGCTTGTTTTTGCCATCTTTGCTGCTGTACGATGGGAACTCGTTGGGTGGCCGAGTATTGCACTAAAGGGTGGATGGAAAAGACACGACCCCTTCCTGGTGTGGAGTTCGGTGTGATCAACGAGAAAGCTAGAAGCTTTTCAATGACCCGGTCGAGTTTTGGCTGATCTTGGATTAAGGCCGTGATATCTGCGCGAAGACCGGCATCTTTGGGAGACATTTCTGTGACTTCGCCACTCCTGTCCCATATTTTCTTGTGAGAACTACCCCTGCGTAGCATCGTTTCAGGAATATCTGTACTCTCAAGGAAGGATAGAAGTAGCAAAAAGCTAGCAGCGATAGAGCTCTCTTTTTCAAGTTGACAGAAGTTCAATTCCCACACGGTAAGATATGAATTCTCTCGTGCGCTGATGCCGGGCGACTGTTTGAGAACCTCGCCAACTCTTTCTTCCGCCAGTTGACGATATTCTCGGAGGGGTTTTCGCTGTGACCGAATATATGCACCCGCCTGCTCTACGGCAAGTGGGAGTCCACCAAGAAGGTTTACAATAGCTCTACTTTGTTCGATGTCATCACCGGATGGTTCCGTGATCTTAGCTTTGGCCAGTAGTACTTCCATGGCATCTTCTTCGTCAAGAGGCTCCATCGAGGCGCCATCTTCACTGACGCTTCCTATTGCGGCTTGATCTCGGGTCGTTACTATAATGTGCCCATGTCCTGATCTCGGAATGTAGGAATCTATGGGGTTTCCTGCCAAGTCGTCTGCGTTGTCAAAAATCAGGAGCCAGTCAGAATTGCCTGGCTTACACAGCCATTTCTTCAAAATTTCTTCCTTGTTTTTGGCAGCGGCTGGAAGCGAAAGCAGGTTCAAGATGCGGTCGAAATTTGCTGCGATGGTTTCTTTCGACGATGCATTGAAAAAGAAGACACCGTTCTTATATCGGAAGCGTCGCCGATGGGCATATTGTAACGCGGTGTGTGTTTTACCACAACCACCTAGGTTCCTTGTCAGATCGCTACCACACATGTCTCAGGACGTTCTTACCAAGACCCGCCAACACGAATGTACGCTGCCTCTGCATTTCGCCTCCTTCGAAGTAGTCATCCATAGATTCAAGCAAGTCTTCTCGACCTTTGAAGGTCTCACACGGTGCAAAAGGGGTTTCGTAGAAAGTGTAGTCTGAGTTCGATTTAGCGACAGAACATATGGTAGGAGATGCGCCTTACCATCAGTCGCGGTATCAGCACTGAGAGCTCGAGGTGGGTCTAGAGACTTCGTTTCCTTTGCCTCTTTAGTTACTATAGCCTCCTTGGCTTTCTTTGTTTCCGTCGACTCTTCCACGCCAGTGATTGCCTTCTTGCACCACTTTGCAAGGCTAGCCGCAATATTAGTGAAATTCTTGTCATTCTTCCCCGACATCCGAGCAATCTCGGTGTGGTTGGCATGTAGCTCGATCGCTTCCTCGGCGGGATGTCCAAGAATGGCAGTACCCTTCTCAACAATAACTAGGCGCTTGAGAAAGCCCAGAGATGTCTCCTCTGTCTCATAGAAGGAGAGAAATTTCAAATCCGGCTTTTCCCTATTGAACTGTGTGGACACCTCGTATAGCGCCCTGGATTTGGATCGTACAGGGAGTCTGAACCAAGCCGTGTCAACCCACGAGCACGTAGCTGCAATCCTAGCCAGAAGCTCTGCGGTGGTTGCAGGGTCTAGTGTGTTGTGAGGTGTTGCGAGAAAGAGCACTCCGTAGACCGACTTCTGCGCGAAGGCCTGCCGGGATGTCTTTGGGCGAACTAAAAGCGCTCTCTTTGCGACGGCTCCTCCAAGGCTGTGACAGACGAAGATGATAGGACGCTTGTTTTCATTCTCCCGGGTGCGCTCCTGTTCGAGCGCGGTCAACAACTCCAGCGCGATTCTTGTCAAGTCCTCGTTCCCTGTAAAATTATGGAATCTTGCATCATACCCAAACGTCATGATGCGCGTGTTTGGAATCTCATCTGGCAGGAGATCCTGGAGCCACATCACACCGGTCTGAGAGTGCGTCCATGTTCTAATCGCATGGCCTCCGAGTCCATGGATGGCCACGATGCTGTCGGTGTGGTCAGCCGTGGATGTCACTCTGCCCCTCATCGCGCGTCGGCAGCCTTACTCAAACTCGGGTGTGCCCGAACGGGGCTCGTAGAGAACGGAGATGCCATAGCTCTGGTCCCCCATGGTCCAGATGAGTTCCAATGTGGTGTGAAACGGCGCATGCTAGCTTCGCGATGTCGTGAAGGGCTCAAGAAGAGAACAGACAGAAGTGAAGCGTGCCAGGTGTTGAAGGGGAATGAGGCTGTGACGCAGCCTGGTCACTTCGGGAGGCCTCTGGGACCAGCGCGGCTGGATTTGGGCTCCCCCTCATACCCCTCTATCGAATCAGATCAGATCTCAGCCCGTGTGTGCTGCAACTCTGCTGCGATCCTTCGCTTGACCACCTTATCACAGCTCATGTTGTTTCGGATGTTCGCTGACTAATGCTTGCTGGATAGATTCTACGCCCAATCAGAGGAGTCATTCCTCTTCCCGGTCTGTGGGGGCCACGCGCCTCACACGACGCGATAAGTGAGCCTAACATTTTACGTCGAAGCGCCTAGGGATTGGTGTGAGGAGACTCAATTCTCGACCTTAGCCCTAGAGTCACCTTCCTTCTACCACCAAAGCGTGCGCACGCACGGAGACCGGCGCCATGAGAGGCAGAATTTTCGCATCTATGACCGTGTTCGGGGTGAAAGGGAGGCGGTCTTTTTCCGAGCTCATTTCCATCAAGGCGATGACAGGGACTGTCAAAAATCCCACATATGCCGTTTGTCAACCCCAAATTTAGGATGGGGCTCCTTAGCTGACTAGGGTAGGATGCAATCAAGCGCCTCAACTCGTGCCAGTCTGGATGGGAGCTCCTCGAGGCAAGAAGAGAAGCTGGGCTAAAACTGGACCAGTCAGCCGTCGAGGCCATGAGGCGATGGAGTCGTCGAATTGGGTACCAAACTAGTGACTTCGACAAACTCAATATTGTCCACGTAGCAGGCACCAAAGGCAAAGGCACAACATGTGCTTTTGTCAACTCTATGCTCACCAGCGTGCAAAAGACCTTGGGAAAGCCTGGGAAGATCGGCCTCTACACTTCACCTCATCTCGTCTCGGTACGGGAGCGCATCAGGATCAATTCGGAGCCCATCACTGAAGAGCAGTTTGCCAAGTACTTCTTTGAAGTATGGGAAGGTCTTGAAAGAGCCTCGCTTGCAGCAAACGAGGATCCAGCCGTGAAGCCAGTCTATTTCCGATATTTGACACTTCTGTCATTCCACGTGTTCATGCGAGAAAAGGTAGATACAGCGGTGTACGAAGTTGGCGTGGGCGGCGAACTTGACTCTACAAACATCGTCGAAAAGCCCGCTGTCACCGGTGTCACGACCCTTGGCATAGATCACGTCCAGTCTTTGGGAGAGACCATTGACCTGATAGCTTGGCACAAGGCAGGCATCTTCAAGCCTGGTGTCCCTGCTTACTCGGTGAATCAGGTTGCTATTGCTGACCCTGTCCTTCTCAACAGAGCAAAGGAGAAGAACGTGGATCTTCGGTGGCTCAACATTAATACTGCGCTCAAGGATGTTAAGCTTAAGCCAGCCGAAACTTTCCAGTTCAAGAATGCATCCATCGCAGTTGCACTCACTGCGGAAGTACTGAGAAAGCTTGGTATCAGTGTAAAAGAAAATGAAGACGGAACCGCCGAAGTTGTAGATGAGGGAATTCCACATCCATCACCACCCCAAAAGACCCACCCTCCCCCGAAAGTACTCCCGGAAGAGTTCGTCCAAGGACTTGAGAGTGTTGTTTGGCGTGCCCGGTGCGAGACCAAAACAATTGGCAAGCAACGATACTTTCTTGATGGCGCACACACAGAGGACAGCCTTGAAGTGGCAAGCGACTGGTATGGGAGGACAGTGGCTAGCAGGTATGCACCTTTCACTTTTGAAACTGTTAGGCAACTGACACTGGAACAGCAACGCAAAACGGATACTGATCTTCAACCAACAATCTTTGCGTGATGCCAGTGGTCTTATGCGCACAGTCTTTTTCAATCTGAGGGACAAGTGGAATGTCAAGTTTGACTACGTAATATTCTGCACAAATGTCACCTACAAAGACCACAGGTGGAAGCTTGGTGAGTGTCTACCATTTGATTCCAGTCCCGCATTTACTCACATGATACAGATTTCGTGAATTTCAACGTCGATCCCTCGGAGCTCAGATCTCTCACCCTACAAAAGTCCTTGCAAGAGGAGTGGCAAGAACTAGACCCAAAGGCGACTGTCCTAGCCATGCCAACAATCGAAGACGCACAGCTCGAGGTAGAAAGGATTAGCAAAGATGTAGGAGAAATAGACGCCATGGTAACAGGCAGTTTCCATTTGGTGGGCGGCATCTTGAGTTTACTGGAAGGTGAACATTATGGATTGGAGAGTACAACCAAGTTGGATGAGGTCAAGGGCAATTAAGAACAAGAAGTGAGATACTTAGGCGTGAAGTAACTGTACTTTTCAGTCTTGCAACTACAAGATGTGTACCAGACTGAAGGTTGTAACTGGAAGGAATTTGCTCAACCAAGTTCCAAGCAACACTCACAAGCAAAATGCGCCTCGATCCTCTTGTTAGGGGGTAGAAGTCTTGGAATAGCGGTTTCGGTTCCCGGAGAACGTTGCAATAACAGAGTTATAATGAGATGTCCAAGCCTAAGTGAATGCAAGCTACCGAGCGAGGCCAAACTCGTCCAACCTAATGGCTAAACCCTTTTAGGTAGTTTTACGCACCTTCAAATGTGCGGGGCACGTTGACAACCTAACGCACCACAATAACAGTTTTCCACCAGATGGTAAGTGGAATGCAGCTCGTATATGAATATCTCTTCTGATTAGTAGAAGGCGGAGTTAAACCCCTTAGCCTGCGAATTTTGCCGGTCTAAAAAATCCAAATGCGATAGAAAGATGTCAGTCATCACCACCCACTAAGTCTTGTTCCAAGCCTGACTCCACACAGTCCGTCATGCTCCCAATGCCAACTCGCACTCCGAAACTGTCGGTATCTCGAAGGCGGCAAGCGAGGAATTCCAGCAGCATACATGACGGCCTTGGAGAAGAGACTCCAGGAGACAGAGGCTGCGTTGTACACGGCATTGAATGCAATTGAAGACCATGGCAGAACCATTGCGTCTCCAGCTGTTAAGTGGTATGGAACATCGAATAGCTCTAGGTCGAAGACAGAAAGGCAGCACGAGTGGAAACAACAGCCTTTGCAGTCAAAAGAACAGCTCGCTGCTTGGTTCCGGGGGAAAAAGAGCGAAGAGCAATTTTCAGAGCAAGACGACCCTAGTGTGGAGCACCCACGAGATGATTCCAGAGAGGCCACCTCAGGCATCCAAACTTGTGAACCGGCTCTAGAGGCTCCTCCGGCATCCCCTCAAATGTGTTCCCATTATTCTGGGGGTGTGAGAGACGATGTTTTTGATCGCATGCAAAATATGGAGACACCACATGCCCCCAACGCTTCGCAGGAGCAATCAGCGATAGCTCGTCAGTGGCGAAATTACTTCTAGACTATTTGGAAAGTCTTCTCGTTCATTGGAGTCCATTCTTCCCACCTGCCTGTGAATATGATCTATGTCTGCGGCACTGTGTGATTGGGTCACGTGTCGGACAGGGTGGGGTTTCTAGTTCCCGAGGTCCCCAGAAGTTCATCTACGGTATTCCCCATCGACATGCGCCACCCATACTCATCCGCACAATGACCTTCCGACCACATTTTTAGACCATTATGGACCACGGAGATGCCATCTCATCAAGAGCGTCTCTCGATGGAGAACCCCCTCCAAAGCGGACAAGAACGTCCAATGTCGCACAAACACCCCGCGAGGTGGGACTGATGCGCAGCCTTCCAGGAGACAAGTTTTCTAGTTTTATTGGTAGCTCATCAGGTATCTGGTTTATCCGGGCTGTCTACGGTGCTATTAGTAGCTCCAATCGATCGCCGGGATCTCATATTCAAACACCTGAGGCAGATATCGTCCCCGGCGAAGATGATCATCTGCCCCAGGCTTCACCCAACAGCTCCAAGCGCTTGTGGAGGGAGGTTGAGGTTACAGCAAATTCCAACGCACATCCCTCTTTTGAAGACCTGGTAGAGTGGAGTGGTAGTTACTTCGCCAACTGGCATCCCGCATACCCCTTTCTTCATGCTCCGGCCATTTTGAAACTCTTTGAGAATATTGCGCGGGACGGTGTATCTCCAGATCTATCAAGCCAGAGTCTCGATATCATCATCATCCAATCTATTATGTCTATCTCGCTGGCCGATAACCGGCAAGATCCATCACCGTCTACATCCACAGTTCCTACAATACTCGTATTCTCGTCCTATGACGCAGCCATTACCAGCCTTCACGTGGCCCTTTCGCAAGCCACGTCTATCCAATCTTTACAAGCCGCGATCTGTGTCCAGCTTTTTCTCGTCTCTATGCTTCGCTTGAATGCAGCATCGCGTTTGGGAGGACTCATCATCCGCATGGCTCTCCAACTTGGTCTTCATCGATGCCCGAACCGGTTCCCTTCCTTTTCTCCTACAGATCGAGAGCTCCGGCAGCGAATATTTTGGTCTCTCTACTGTATTGATCGTTTCGTTTGTCAATCCATGGGGCTTCCACTTAGCCTTCGAGATGATGATATCGACGTATGCTACCCAAGTAATGAACAACACTTAGCCGGACAAATTCCCTCTGGTTCGTTTTCTTCGTTGGTGGATTGCATGACCGGACTAAATTACTTTAGACACGAGGTTAGCCCTCTTGGAGTTTTTGGCGCGTCACTCCCAAATTCGCGGCCAGATCATGGAACTGAGGAATAAGTCTATCCTGCATAGCCAAAAAGAAACGAACCAAGCAGATATAATCATTGGAAAACTCGGCCGGTGGTGGAATGATGTGGAAGACTTCATTGACTCTGATGCTGAGGACTCCTCATCCATGGGCATATATCACCGCGCCGTCCTCACCGTTCTCTATCATGAAACGGTAATGTCACTTAACCGGCCTACCCTCGCTACATCGACCAAAGGACCAGCATTCAATGTGGCCTTGCAGCTCTGTATAGGAAGCTCACGATCGATTATTACAACTCTTTACAGAGCTATCAAACCATTGCGCGGTAGCAATCACCACGAAAGGGCATTGTCCTTGCTCTGGCCTTCGTTCACATGGGCAGTTTGGATGAGCACCTTCGTTCTTTTCCATGCTGCCCATAGTAAGCATTTATCACAAGCTACGGCATCAAGGTAAATTGTACATCTCAGAGTCGTAAATGGCCTCCATGCTTATTTCAAATTAAAGGCTTTCGGATAGGAGCTTGGAGATACTGAAGCATTTGTCTGACCGCGGCAGCGTTTGGCCAGAGGCATGCGCAGCTGCTATCCGAGATCTGAAGATTCACTTGTTGCCAAAACCAACAAGTCCGAGTACTGATATTGCCGCACACCTCACTACCCCTGGATCACAACATTCCCATAGGCCATCGATGTCTCGCCAACAGCCAACCCAGCTTCCTTCAATCCCGTTCGAATCTTCATCGAGCCATATCCCAGATGGCCTGGCAAATGGAACAATCGCACCGGAGAGCTCAAGCGCAACCCAATATGCTGGGCAAACTTACGGCCCACATACCAGCGCATTGACGCTGAATCGCACCATGGGCTCTCGAAATACAGGACTTACCGGTCATTCGCAACCCGACAGAGCTCCAGTCTCCCAGAGCGATAATCAGTCAGGCTATGCAGGTCATAATACTACGAACGAACATCCTGATCAGAGCTTTGAGAATTTCGATTGGAATTTGCATCTGCCAGCCCCAGCTGGACTTAGCGAAGACCTACCACTCCCTGGTGACGGTGCAGATTTGTTTTCCGGATTTGACATTCCGTTCTGGATTGGACAAGACCAGTACTCGGACATGGTTAACGATTGGAGTTAGTCACAAGTTAAGAAGTAGGCGAGTTGAAGCAAACGTTAATTTATATACACGGTGTATAGCAATATACGTTAAAGAGCTTGTGGTGCCTCTCTGAATGACAAATACCTTCCCAGCAGCGAAAGAAGACCGCCACTGAATTCCTCGTCCGAATGTACCATCCCCGCCCAAGAGTGTCTCTCGGAACTAGTTCAGCCATCAGTAGGCATACAAAACATTCTCCCCCGGATTGGTTCTCTTCAACTTGGCGTTGGTGGACTGTAGCCAGAATCTCAAGACCCAGGCACTAGCAACGGTCATGAATGCAAAAGCAGCATTGCTTGACATCGCAACCAAGTACTTCGGGCCGTTGCTCTTAGGATACAAATATGGTGTGTAAATGTAACTTGCATTTGCCACAACGTTAACAATGGATAGCGAGATCGCTTTCTTTTCTGCCGTCTGGCCGAGTGTAGCTGATACCCACCCAAGGATGACCGAGTTGACAGCATATGCACCTGAAGCGAACATGAAACAGGATACGTATCGAGCAGCAGTGTTCATAGTGATACAAGAGATGACGAATCCAATGCCAGCGATACCCATGCACCCGGTGATATGCCAGGTTCGCTCGTTCCATTTTCCGGACGTCAGGCCGATAATGATTCCAACGAATCCAGATACCAGGTACGGCGGGCAAGTCAAACCTAGGGTGATTGTCCTGTTGAATCCGAGACTTCCAATCACAGTGGGGAAGAAGTTGTTGAAGCTACAAGCAGACAAATGCATGTTCTGCATGAAGCACAGGAGATATAGGCGGGGATCCCGAATTGCCTGCGTGAAGCCGGCGCGTGTTCCTTTAGGAGCTTCAAGGCCCACTGTGTCGCGCTGGATGCGGTCGTGAGCCATTTGACGCTCCTCCGGAGTAAGCCAGCGAGTTGTCAGTGGGTAATCGGGCAGCATCCACAGTCCGATGATCGCGACACCAAAAGTGACCGTTCCTTCGATAATGAAAAGCCACCTCCAACCCCTGCGAGATGCATTAATATAAGACAGCTGCTTAGAGTGAATCGAAAACCTACGCAAGTCCATGAACTTTGTCCAGTGTGGCGAATACGGCTTCCGCAATCAGACCCGAGAAAGATGTTGCGAAGATGTTTCCCGAGTACAAGATACTTATGCGCGTTGCGATCTCTTTGCGGGTATAGAACAGTGAAAGGAGGTATAGGGCACCAGGGTAGTATGGAGCCTCAGCAACACCGAGAAAAAATCTGACCATCACCAGCCCCTTGTAGTTGTGGACAAGAGATGTGCAGGCTGATACCACCGCCCAAGCCATCATGCATGTGCACATATAGATGGACGGCCGAATCTTTCCGGAAGACATAAGCATATTGGAGGGGATTTGCATTAGGAGATACCTAAGAGCACAGAGTTAGTAGGAGCAACGACTACAGAGAGGTCAATTTCAGAACATACCCGACGAAAAGAATGCTGATGCAGGTCTGGTACTGGGTTCCCACCAGACCCAAGTCATCCTCAAGGTTGTTCAGGCGAGCAGCAGTGATAGCGTTGCGGTCAAGGTAATTCTACAATAAGGTAAGCTCTCTTTTTCCGATTTCTGACGGCTATGAAGATGCTTACTAGGAAGCACATTGCCCATAGAATAGTCATGATGCGGATGTCCATCTTTCTAACGAGTTTGATCTCTGCCACATCTGTTTTCTTCACGGCGCCGGAGTAGTCTCTGGCTTCAGCCTGGACATTCTTTTCGGAATCGTTTGTCATGGTTTGTTCGAGGCGGAGAGCCTCTGGCTTTTCGCTCAACTTGTTGTCGGCCATGACCTCGTCTGTTGGGAGGTTGGTTTTCTGAAAGAAGCAGAATGATCTCCAGAAAAGAGTTCAGAGTTTCAGGGATTGGAGGACAAACTGCGAGTTGGATGGTTGAGTGTATAAGATGTTTCGAGGTTTATATCTTCATCTTATCAACTAGATATGCCCCGTGGGGAAGCTCTTGGTATTATTGACCAAGCTTTTCTGGGGAAATTCTGCCCCTTCAATGTGCGGCGCTAGTCTTACACGGGTACCATTCTCCACATGAGCTAATGACTCGTATGTGCCTGGAGATTCTTTCTCCGAGCTAAGAACTGGCCTTCGCTGTTCTAGGCATGCTAGCCGAATAAACTCATTGCGTCCACGAAGCCCTTTACCCTCATCCACAAGCTTCCTGCATCCGAAGCCCTTAGTATCACCACCCAGCTGACCTCAACATTCCCGAGATTTCTTCAATCATCCCCGCAATGTCTCTCGATCACAATATCCGTCTCGCTCTGAACCTCCTCATTCCCAAAATCAAGGCACAACGCCAGCGATCCTCACAACCAGTCATATTGGGCATCACAGGCCTCCAAGGAAGCGGCAAGTCGACTTGGGCGGACAGGATTGTCTCGCTACTCACATCAGAGCATGAGTTACACACCATAACAATTTCGCTTGACGACTTATACAACACACACGAAGACCTTGTGGCGTTACGCTCTACGAATACATTATACAGAACGCGTGGCCAACCAGGAACACATGACGTTGCATTAGCGGCCAAGTTTTTCAAGGATTTGAAAGAGTACACAGGGGAGGATGGAAGTTCGCTTCAGATTCCCAGTTTTGATAAAAGTCGATTCAACGGAGAAGGTGACCGAGCCCCAGAGTATGAATGGCCAACAATCAATAAGAAACCCGACGTTGTAGTGTTGGAAGGATGGTGTTTGGGGTTCCGCCCACTTTCTCCCTCTGAGGTCGAGGCAAGACGTCAAACAAGTAGCTTGCTGAAGCAACACCGAACCGAACACTTGCAGGAAGTAAATCAAAATCTGGCTAAATACTGTGAGGTCTTTATGGGGCCGCAGCACTTTGATTTTCTGATCCATATTGACACCGAGGATCTGCAAAATGTATATACCTGGCGACTTCAGCAGGAGCACGCTTTGATCAGGGCAAAAGGATCTGGTATGGCGGATGCTGAAGTTAGTGCTTTCATAGATCTATATATGCCGGGGTATTTGCTATATCTGGACGGATTGAGGGAAGGTTTGTTCGGTGAGGAGAAAGAGAAACAGGTTAGGATTGTGCTGGATAAGGGACGGGAGGTTGTCAAGGTGAACTTGCTCTGAAGATCAATAATGTTGCGCATGTAAACATAATCACATACGATTTGCCTGCAGATATGCCTCTTCGTTGTTGGAGTGGCGATCTAGAATGAGCACATATCCTAATGACCATTATCGTTGAGCTGTGGGCAAAGTCTATTACGTATATCCAACCGTCTTGGTGTTCTGAATGTCCGAAATATTGTCCTATGCGTCTCTGGGTCTATCGCTAAATGCGCCATTATTCTCAAGAGAACACCGAAAGAAAAAAAGGATCACTTGCCAAGCCGCACATTGATGCTCCACGCGAGCGCAAGCAGGCGTCGGACATTTCTTCTCCGACTACCCCGCGATTCTCTGGAACCGCCCGATGGGGTTGAGAGTGGCAAACAGCGTATGGTAGACATGACAATTGCCAGTACCCACAACAGTGTAGCTTATCGTCATATAAACACTGCCCTCATGTCTTCTCCTCTCCCATTCATATTCAAAAATTTGCAAATACAACGCTAACGAAATTCGACCCCACATTCATCAATCACAACCTCAAAATGTCACCAATCGCCCTTCAGCCCCAAAAGCACTCCATTGCCACAATGGGTGCTGATGGGATAGGCCCTGAAGTCATTAACGCAGGCGTCCAAGTGCTGAAGAAGCTTGCGCAACTCGATGGCTCTTTCAAACTAGAATTCGAGGATTACGATTGGAGCTCCGAGACATATAAGAAGACCGGCAAATACATTCCAGATGGTGGACTTGAAAAGTTGAAGAAGCATGACGCTATTCTTTTCGGGGCAGTGGGCGCGCCTGGTAAGCAGCGAGTACATTCCTCTACATATGGACAACATCGTGTATGATTCGAAACTAACTGAATGTACAGACGTACCAGACCACATCTCTCTATGGGGCCTCCGTCTAGCGATCTGTCAACCCTTCCAACAATACGCCAACGTACGACCTACAAAGATCTTTCGCGGCACATCATCGCCTCTTCGAAATGCCTCGCATGGTGACCTTGATTGGGTCATTGTTCGTGAGAATTCTGAGGGCGAGTACGCTGGTCAAGGAGGCCGGTCACATGTTGGTCAGCCTTGGGAGACTGCCACAGAAGTCTCTATTTTCACAAGACATGCTGTGACAAGGATCATTCGATTTGGGTTTGAAACAGCGCAGAAGCGGCCCAGGAAGTTTCTGACAGTAGTTACAAAAGTAAGCATCGTAGGCGCAGGAAGCATTGCCCTTTCGACTTTCGTAAGTATTTCACTGACATAGTACCACAGAGCAATGCGCAAAGAAACGGCATGGTACTGTGGGATGAGGTCGCGCAAGAGGTCAGCACCGAGTTTCCAGATGTCAAGTGGGACAAGATGCTTGTGGATGCAATGACTTGCCGCATGGTCTTGGATCCCAAGTCATTGGACACCATTGTCGCCACAAACCTAGTAAGCTCGGTCTCACCTTTCTTAGTGCGAACGTGGCACTGATGCCCCCCAGCACGCAGACATCTTGTCGGATCTCGCCGCAGCTCTCGCAGGTTCCATCGGAATCGCACCAACATCGAACCTTGACCCGACTCGACAAAATCCGTCCATGTTCGAGCCCATCCATGGCTCAGCATTCGACATTACAGGCAAAGGAGTCGCAAATCCTGTAGCTACTTTTTGGACTGCGGCTGAGATGCTGACTTGGTTGGGGGAGGAAGAAGCTGCGAAGAAGATGATGCAAGCTGTGGAGAACGTCACAGAGCGCGGCATCGCAACGAAGGACTTGGGTGGGAAATCGAACACAAGGGAGGTCACGGAAGCGGTATGCCTTGAGTTAGAGAGCATTTATGGGAGCATATCTTCGAAGAAGGTTATAACGTAAGGTTTACCAAAGTGTGGAGTCAATTCAGTCATTGCTATGGGAGTGTAGGACTGTGGTGGGAGATGTAGCTAATTCACGTGTAGCCATGGAATATTCTGAAAACCAGAGATGGACCAGAGGTGTCAATTGCCTTATGTGTTTAGTGTGGCAGTTTCCAATTGTGATCATCATTGTTACCCCTGACTGCTTCGACGCGTGGTTGATCACATGGTAGGATGTCGTGTGATTTCCATATAATTGCTAATTACACCACACCAAGACACAAACTATCTTATATATGTAACTAATGGAGTGATATGCTATACAATATTGCCATTGTGAATGCGAATTAATGAACTGATCGATGTAGTCTCCGATCACCCCCTAATTACCCAACCTCTCCGGATCGTGATCCAACGTGAGGGTCGGAAACCGCCATCCCGTGTCTGGACAACCACAATTCCTTGATCTCGGTGATATTAAAGGAACGAAACATGTGTACACAGTAGCCATCAAACTGACTTTGTTCCACGATATATGTGACAGTCAGATTATCGCATTGACATCATCGAGTGACTTGTTTCCTGCACTACCAGCATTCTGTTTCCAGAAAAAGCCCTCTCATATCTTTCCAACAACCGCCGTTCCTCGGAAAGACTGAGTTCCCCGTTCCAAACAGTGGGTCCTTATGCAAAGACGAATCTTCGGTACCAATCGGCGTGTCGCGCAAATTCTCCGAACTTAGCAGCCGTTCCGTGGACGCGCAAGCCTTTGGGAGAGAATCGTTCAACCTTGAAACCTCGAATCCGGTGTCCACACCTCTGGAAGCCCATCGAACCACCGTGGCACATCGTACAAGACCCTTCATTTTCCTCTGCGGCGGCTGCCAAGACTCTAGAGATCTGAAACCACTCGCTTCCCTCCCATAGATTGAAACAAACCTGGGAAACGATCTCTTTAGTTGATGCCAAGAGGGTGCTAAGGTGACCGTCCGTTTCGCCCTGGTACAAGATGTGAGTGGCCGACGCCATGTATACATCTGTAGCGTGGTGTAGCCTGATGTAAATATGTGGGTAGTTGTTTTCGCGCCTGGGATAAGGAGAGATGTTTGAAGAAGTGAGCAACACTTGTTTGTTTGAAGGTTGCTGCCTGGGGTAAAATACGTAACCCCAGTTGAGGATCCATGATTTAAATTAGCACAGGGGAACAGTATTCTTGATAGGAATTGGATTGTATAAAGGCAGTGGTAATATCGCCCTGAGTCTTATTCCTCACCACCTTCATTCACCATCTTCTCTTCTACCTTTCTTACACAGTTCTTCTTGTGTGGGTATTCTTCTTTGACTCGTGCTAGCCACAGCGTTTGATTTTCCAAGTCCTTCTTTTGCTGTGCAAAGCCAAAATCTCATTTTTCGAACTTCGACCTTCTCAGCCATCATCAACCATGCATTTCTCGGTTTCAACCATTGCCACTGTGGCGTTCATTTTTGCTGCTGCCGACGCCGCTCCCCACAGCAAGCACAGCAAGGTGTCTGGAACTGGATTCGCTCACCCATCCGGCTCTGGGCTCCCCCATCCGTCTGGAGCTGGGGGACCCCTCCCATCTGGGGCTGGATTCGCTCACCAAACTGGAACTCTTGATCATCACCGCGGTGGAAGGAACCACACTGGTGCTGGCAATCGCTCTGGCCAGGCGTCTAGTGCAGCTTTTGCGACCGGTTCTCGCCCAACTCGTGGTGCAGGTTTCCTTAGCGGTTCCCGCTCATCTGGTGCTAGCCCTACTGGATCGCTTCCAACATCCATTGATTTTGTCTTCCCATCTTCTTTCCAGGGCAATATCAACGCTGCCGCAGCTTCCACCAAGACCAAAAAGAGCAAAACCTCCAAGACCAAGACCACCGCCGCGAAGGCCACTGCCACTGAGTCTGCCGATGTTGATGATGATTCTGGCGTTCCTACTCCAACTTCTTCCGCCGCGGAGGCTACTGCTACTGGCTCTGCTGGTGACGATGACGACGATGACGACGATTCAGATTCTTCCGCCGCAGCTTCCACCGCCGCCGCGCCCAAGGCAACTTCGACCAGCACACCAACCTCCGGCAACAGCACCACCGGTGGGGGCAGCACCGCCTCAGGCACCCACGGTTAAGGAACAAGCTGATGGTGCTACTACCACAATCTCTAGTGGAGGAGCCAAGGGCGCCGAAGACAAGGTCATCCAGCACAACGGTGGCGGAACCATCTCTATCTCCGGCTTCTACGTCGAGGACTTCGGCAAACTTTACCGATTCTGCGGAAACTGCAAGAGCATGCCTGAGCGCCATGTTATCATCGATAGTGTCACTGCTATTGGAGGAAGTGCCACCTTTGTTGGTATCAACTCTAACATGGGTGACACGGCCACCATCACCAACTCTTGCATCACTGACACCAAGGTGATCTGAGAGGAGTTCGAGGGCACTACACCGGGTAACGAGCCCACGGAGATCAGCACCGGAATTTCCGAGTTCTGCATCTATACCGAGGCGGATATCAGCGCCTGTTAGAGGGTTGCTCAGTAGGCCAACAAATGCCCAGGTGGGAATTTCGATAGGGGACTCGAAGAAAAAGAAAAGCACTCATTTGGAAGCGACTTCTTGTGTATATATTTCTACATTTCTTGCATAGCTGGTGGATCCGGTATTTTTTTCAATACAACGTTTTGAACAACTTCCCTTTTTTTGACTGCGCTATCGTGTGTGGCTATGGAGTGCTCCTCTGAGGATGGTGCGATGATTGATGGGTGAGTAGTTAGCGATTCCTACACTCCTCTGCGGCCTCAAGCTGAAACAAGAGCTTTGGGATTGTCAATGTGCTGAAAACGCTTCACGATAAAGCGGGCTGCACGGCCCTTATCATGCACGCTATCCCCCCCCCCTCCCCACAATAGCTGCACGGCTTTCATATCCTTCTTCTTCCTATTGGACAGGCATAACTGAACTTCGAACTCGAATGATATCACATCCCATCACATCCGCAGCTGTACTCAAGAGAACATTTTTTTTCATTATTTGATTTCCTTCATCGTCAGGAATGAAGCTCCAAGAGTAGACAAATAATCGTTGCCGCATTGCAGTGGCAAGTCCAAAAACTTAACAGCTTCACATCAACTCCGCAATCGGCTATCCTGTAGGAACACGATGGAATCAAAGGAGACTCGCAGCGCGCTTCCGGTTGAGACCTATCGCCGTCGTTCTTCATTCATTCGCGCGATGATGCCCTATAGATCCTCTAGAGAAAACAGTTCACGATCACTGATTGACTCAAAAACTTCATTCGACACCCGTAGCCCTCGTGCGACTACCGATGATTCAACTGGAGATTATATCAAAGGGGGAACATGGAGTAACCCGTTAAACACCGCGACCATCTCAATGACACGGACGAATAGCTCAATGAGCTCGACTTCATTGGCAGACAGCAAACTGCGAAAGATGTCAACATCCGCATCGCCGGTCGTCAAAGAAGTATGGGGAATCGACAAGAATACCGGCGAAAGGAAAGACCCAACGGACATGCTTCATTCTCTCGCTCACGACTTCGATGCACCAGGTACTGGAAGGACACCTATCCTACACTCGGGGAAACCACCGATTCCAGCAACCGAATTCATTTTAAACCTCTCTACCTGCCTTTGGCAGGTAGCAATTTCCTATCTTAATCTAGCGGAGGAAGCATCTTTATCCCTATCCTGCAAACCTTTCCAGACTCTTTGCCACCCAGGCATCCTCCGCCAGCTTAAAGAACCCGATAACTTCCGCGCGCGCTGTGCCTTTCTCTACCGACTGGATTCCACCTACCCGGACCATCTCCTCTGCTACATCTGCGGAGTCTACCATCAGCGCATGCGACCCGGCCAAGAATCCCTCCGTCCAACGAACATCGCAAACCCCATTTTCACCTGCCGCCACGCCTTCGCCATCGACCCCACCCCAAGTGTTTCCAAACACCGCATCACATTTGGTCGACATATTTCCTTCCCCTTTATCCAGCTCGTGCTCCGCCACGAACTCCACGGCAAATCTCATGGGATCCATTACGACAGCCTCTCCCGCCGTTACAAAGACCGAACCGACATCGGGCCCTGGAGGCACCAAACGAGCTGGGCAGTCATCGGGGGCCATCTCTATATGCGCGTAGTGAGCTCCGCCTTTGTAATACCTGATCTCCCTCCAGCAGGGAAACGACACCTGCTCTATTCTCGCGAGGACTTCGTGCCATTCTTTAGCGTATGTGCCCACTGGCGAGATGGCGAGTTGATGTCCGCGTGCAAATGCGCCCTCGATCACGTCCCCGTTCCATTATCAGGCGGTGGAATCGAGAGAGTAGGCAAAGAAGTTCTGTCGCGGATCCAACCGGCGAAAAGCCTATTGGTGTCGCAGTGCGATGTGTGTAAGCCGATGCGGAGATGTCCTGAGTGTCCAACTGAGTATCTCATTGAGATTCGATTGACGGAAGACAAAATGGAGAAGGTGATTTCCAGACGCTTCAGACACGCTATTGCAGTGACTCGGTGGAGTGATCTCGGGGATGGAAGTTCGCCCTGGACGCTGGAGTGGGCCGCTGTTAATGGGCACTTGGATCATTTAGAGGAGAGCATGAGGTTTAACTCTTTCGGAGAATCGGGGAGACGAGCAATTAGTGGGATTTTTGAGGGTTTCTTTAACCCGGAGCAAGTCCCAGGGGCAAGATTGCTGAGTCTGAATCCCACGGGGGAGAGACTTGGAGAAAGGGGTCATAATTGGTATTGATAGACTCTTGCAAGGGGATGAAAGCTGTACTTGAAACTACTTTCATCCAAAGCATAGAACATTGTGCACCTTCGACAATGTGAAATTGATGGTAGTGAGAACGAGCAACTATTAAAACCAAACTCCAATGTCCAAACCTTTGCGATAAGCATCCGTTATCCTGAAGCTCCCGAATCTTTTCTCAACTGATCATTTTCACTCCTTGCGAAAACCGGAATATCTTCCCAACTGGACTCCCCATCTTGCTTGCGTACAGTATCGACTAACCCCCTCATGTTCGTCATAGCGGCAACATCATAGGTAGTGCAGCTCTCGAACCGTCTCTTGACCACCTCCATCACACGGGCAGTGGTGCTATGTCTTCCCTCCCATATGTGGCGCAGATCGACGACGTCGGAGAAGTATGCACAGAAGGATGCAAATGTGTCTTGATTCCATCGTTGGTGAGTCCAGAACCATGTCTTAGCCCCATGGGGGATCTGTGAGTAAGACAGGTTCTGACCGTAAACGAAATCATCACTTGTGACATCTTCATTTTGAGGCTCGGCTCGGGTCATGCTCGCTTGGAGGCTGTCTCTGTGACGCTGCAAAAATTCAAGTTGACGTTGTTGATATCTGGAAGGCGTAGATCGGCCCATCAGTATTCGTCTCGTTCCGATCGCGAGGTCGTAAGCGTCTTTCCTCCTCTTGACATAGGCGATAGTGTTCGTCTTCAACTTCCTTAATCTGAGAAACATCTCTGCGGCTTTCTCTGGGCTTTGATTCTTGATAAGAGAAGTCCAAAATCTAATGAGAAGATCCATGTTGGCAAGATTGGCTCTCCAGTCGCGCTCTGCAATTTCTCCAACCCAATATGGCTTGAACCACGGCGCGGCGCTAAAGGCTTTACTGCTAGATCATCTTTGAGCTTCATGCCTAGAGTGTAGTCCGGACGGAAGACAATGTGGCTTGTTACCTGATTTCTTTGACCCATGTGTCGATATAACCATTCCACTCCACCCACTCATCCGGGGGCATGTCGGTTCCCAACACCACTTTTCGCAAGCGGTAAGGCACGCCACCATAGCGGAACCAGATTACTTTCAGATGAGCCTTGATCTCGTCTGGATTCTTGATGTCGCGAATGGGAGTGGCGTTAAGTCGGTCTCTGGCTTTCAAGTTCTGTGAGGGGGGAAGGTCGTCGAAGAAAAGGATTGGAGGCTCTCGCAGAGTGATCTCCCCGGGGACCCTGATGGTGGAGGGGGCGTTGCTCATCTTGTCGCGCACAAATGTCTAAGTGAATTCGAGGCTGAGTGGCAACGATGTGATGTCGCGATGCAGCGTAGTGATGGAATGTAGCAATTTGGTATAGCGATCTGGTGTAGCGATTGATTATAGCGAATAGTGTAGTGATGTGAATAGTATAAGAACCACTGTCTGGGATGTAATACTGTATAGGAAGCATCGAAGGAAACTGTTTATCGGGGCGTTCCTTGCAACTTCTTCATTACTAACAGGCAGTGACGTTAAATCCGCCAATGTGCCTTCCATTGTCGCCTTGGCCTTGCCTTATTTCCTACAACACCACGGTAGAAGAAGTCATAAGTAGAGGAAAATGATCCCTGAGTTTGAATATTACTTTTCGATTTGATATAGCCAAATTACTTTATTTACATAGAGAAGTCGCCAAGCATGGCAGAGACATGTCCAACCCCACCACCACAAGTGTTTACAATATCGCAATGCAAACATAGTAATCCAGCCAAAGGGACCCGCAAGACGAGCCAACTCCGGGGTTCCACTTGTAGAAATTTGCCAGGCTGATACCCGCCTTTGAGGCAATAGTTCCGCACTCATCACCCGACACCACCTTCTTAAAAGTCTTACAATTCGTCACCATACCCGATTGGATAGGCGTCGGCGTTGCAACTCCATTGCCTGACGAAGTCGTCGTTCTCAGTGTCGTCACAGGCGTAGGTCCAACACCGATAATGCTCACGCAAACCCAAGTATCGGCCTGGAGTCCAGCACATGTGGTTCCGACGGCGGCGTTCCAGGCGTAAAACTGCGAGAGCGAGATTCCGTACTTGGTGGCAATGAGCCCACACTGATCTCCACTGATCACTTTGTGGAAAGCATCACAGTTGCCAACCATGCCGGTTTGGATAGGCGATGGAGTTGTGATACCGTTGGTAGGAGTAGGAGTGGGCGGCGTGTGGCCGATGATCGACACACATACGTAAACGTCGGCCTGGAGTGCTGTACAGCTGGTTCCGACCGCTGGGTTCCATCCATAAAATTGTGAGAGTGATATCCCGTTCTTTGATGCGATAGTGCCACACTGGTCTCCGCTGACTACTTTATAGAAAACATCACAGTTGGCATTCATGCCAGTCTGAATGGGCAGAGGTGTCGTGATGCCGTTCGTAGGAGTGGGGGTCTGCGTAGGCTGAGTCTGGCCAATGATGGAAACACAGACGTAAACGTCAGCCTGGAGCTTGTTGCAGGTACTACCGACGGCAGGGTTCCAAGTATAAAATTGCGTAAGGGTGATTCCGTATTTGGTAGCAATATTTCCGCATTCGTCTCCAGACGCAACCTTGTAGAAGAGATCGCAGTTGCCAACCATGCCAGTTTGGATAGGGCTAGGTGTGGAGATGCCGTTGGTGGGGGTGGGTGCGGCAGTGCTGGAGGGAGGATTGACACCGATGATGGAGACACAGACATAGGTTTCGAGCCACAAACCCCCACAGCTTGTGCCTACGTCCGGGTTCCAGGAGTAGAATTGGCTCAGGCTGATGCCATACTTGGCAGCGATCGTTCCACATTGATCCCCTTCGACAGTGAGGTGGAAGGCGTCGCAGTTCTTGACCATGTTCTGCTGAATGGGAGTCGGGGTGGCGATGCCATTGCCTCCAGTCGGTGTTGGTGTAGTTGAAGATGTAGTGGTAACTACTGGCGGTGGCTCGCCGAAGGCCTCAACGCAGTATGACTTGCCAGTCACGAAATTACCGCATGATGCTGTCAGGGAAGGATTCTGGAAACACTCAGTAACCGCGATATTTGCACGTGACAAAAACTTACCCATCGAAGGAAATCTGCCAAGGACATGCCCCAAGCACCGGGCATTCCACTGCAGGAAACCGATCCATCGTTGTCATACCACCAAGTGCAGTACTTGGAAGTGTTTGGGTCAAAGGGCAACCCTGGGGTCTCGTCTCGCTTCAAATTAGAGGACTCATAAGCCCAAGAAGTAGCAAAGTTCAGAAAGAGTGACGAGAAGAGAAGACTGCGAGACACCATGGTTGCGAAGATGTTCGATGCTTGGATGCACGATGCCCTTCCCTCGGTGCACTCACCCTACTATTTATCAAAGTCTGCTCTTTAGGCATCAACATGATTTTCAATATCTTCATTTCCACATTCCGAAATGCCGCTTAGCATTATTGCTCATACGAGTGTGAGTATCTATTTCCGACCTCTCACCATTTCCTGGTCTAGAGCACAGGGCTACTCGGGCCCAGTTGGCAGTTTGAAGGAATCCTCCGAGCTTGACCGTTCTCGGGCGGTCCCGGCATTCATCAGACTGTACCTGCGTCTCTCATGCTTTAACATTCCGGGGATGAATCCTGCTATAAGACTTTACTATATGGCCTAAAAGCTTACACTCTCGAAGCACTATATTCTCGGACGCCTGACGCCAACCGATCCAATCGCGCCACGTTTTTTATCCAGCCCCTTTTCTTTTGCATTGTGTATTGAAAACAAACGGTAAATAATCGGAATACGAGCGCAGTGCCAGTGCTTGGCGGGACGTGCACAAGGCAGCCCACCAGGCATGGGGTCGTCGGTAACACGAATTTAATTCCAACGTCAACCCATTACCTTCCTCTTCACTTCTAGACGCACTCCAATTGAGAACCCCATACCTTCTTGCACCCCTTCATCTCTTCCTAGCTCGGCGACAAACCATGACCGAGGCGCAGGAACCTGCTCCCCCCTTTGGGACTTTACCATGGGACCAGTATGTCATTGTAGGTCTAGCCTGTCTTCTTTTGGAGAGGCATTTGCTGATACCGGTCTAGGAGAAGTGGGATGCTGCTCTACCGGTCAGCAAAGAGCAACAGAAAAAGGATCTCGTGACCACGTGGATTGGTCTCGGTAGATACGGTCGTACTGTAAGTGTTTCTGTCGTGCGAAAGACATATGATGCTCGTCCGTGGTTGTTTGCCACTCCATTTACCCCTCCAATTTTTCCATCTGTACTCCCCTGGCCCCCAATCTTATCGATAGTTGTACCCTTGTAACTTGCTCGCCCCGCGACCTAAATCGGCCATGCGGAAGAATCTCATAGATGCTAGCGTCCGCTGACTTTCACAAGGCGTACTTTCAACGGGCCATGGACTGGGATGACGAAGTTCCATCACATGTCCCGCAAGACTTACTCTCTGAAGCCGATCGATGCCTCGACGAGCTAGGGCTGATCCAAATGTTGTGGATCCGGACTTGGTACGGCACCGAGTTTAAGTCTTCAGACCACGATCAGGCGAGTAGTTCCACTGGAGCAACTGAAGCAGTAACGCGTGCCTCAACTGATGCGGGATACCGTCGGCTCCATGACAAAGCTTTCCTGTGGGATCCTAGTAACAACGACAGCGGATACGATGACGATGCCATAGCAAACGCTAACATCTACGACAACGACTCTGATGCGTTTGGAGTCGTGCAGCAGTCTGCTGATGATGATGTGGTGCAAGTTGGAACCATGCCATCGTTCGTGTTGAGTGTTTTCATGCGGTGTCCAGATATGTTGGATCGCATGGGTGACGAGGATTGGCGGTCCGATGATGCGCAGACAATCACAGCAGTGGAAGATGAGGTTGACAATACACAAATTGTGCTCGCCATGATTATCGACCGAGAAGCTATTGAGGATGGATGGGTGTTGGAAGTCGCTCTCAATCACAAGGGGCAGGTGCTGCCTACTCGTGCTAGGAACAAGGCCTCTCGTGTGAGAGACGATATGGCCAATTGGACGACACAAGGCGAGCCTCTGGATTTGGGTGACGAGCCACAGGATAGAGTGGATTATGGAGCTGGAGATGGCTGGGACGATAATTGAGCCAAGGTCAAACGGACAAATTATATACTATTCATGCAAGAGCTACTCTCATACAAATTCTACTGTAGCCTGCGATGATGATGAGAATCGAAATGTTTCTTGGCATGCATGGCATGGCGAAGCCTCGATTGCAGCAATCCTTCTGTTTCACTCTCGGTCTCATTTTCTCGTTCCTCGCTTACAGGTACCTCAACAGGCGGAAGATCATCTGGAGTGTAATGATCGGGGAGTTCGAAGCCGTGGCCTTTCACGATTTTGACATCTAATTCAGATTAGCATTTGCTAACTCGATCTCATCAGTGGCAACATACCCTTGACCCTGAACATCTCTTCTTCTGTCGGCTTCTCTCCTCTCTTTATCTTTGCGGATGCTGCTCCGTTGTCGAACGTGACCAAGCAACCCTCTATGCTTGCGAAGCTACCCCAAAGGGGATGTTGTCGTCCAGACTCGGAAACGACACAATAAGCGTTGAAGTTTGAGATGCGGTACTTGGGATTGTCAAGCAGGTTCAGCGCTGATACAACTATGTTGATATCACCGGTGCTAAGGTCGTGGTTGAAGATGGAGTATGAGCCTCCAGTAGGTGGTGGATCGTTGTCAGAATCGAAGAGATGGAAACTAAAGTGCTTCTCGTTATTGCGGGCCCAGTTCCAAGCTGTGTCCCTGTTGGGGGCCGTAGCTCGGCCCACAGCAGAACTGCTAGCCCAATCAATCGAAGCAGTTCGTCCGTTCTCCTGGTGGGAACCGGCCCACCATTTCCAGGCTGTTCTTGCTGTTCCAGCATTATCTGTCCAGCTAACCTGTTGTTGTAGTTGCTCAAAGACTCGATTCGCATTACCCTGAATATACTGTTGGTACCCAGGAACACAACTAACTGAATTGGTGTTTGGATCTCCTCCTTGTTTCAGCCTTCCTTGTGTTAGCTTATTGACTTTGATCGGGCGCCTGTGACTTACGCGTTGAAGGGAAACTCATCGCAACTGAACCAATTATCGTTGCCGGCTGTGTCCCACCATCTTCTTGTTGTTTGCCACGCGAAGTTGTAGGACTCCCATCTGCATCTTTGATCCCATGCGGTAGTTACCGTCTCTGGATTCCCCGAAGCCGTAACATTTGTCCATGTTGTCCTTGACGCGGATCCACATACATATCTGCGGTTGCCATTTCCAGCCGTACCCGCATCGTTCAGAGTTCCCAAGAATGGCCCGGAACCACCACCATTGGCGGCGAAATATCTGAGAATGTTGTGGCAGATGCCGTCAATAACATAACCACCACCCATGTCTCTATCGGGAAAGTACTTGCAGTTGTACATAAAGACTGGAACCGATTGCATGCAAGGGGTAACTGGGTCGACGTCCATGGGATCTCCCTCCTCAGGGTCATCCGCTCTGCGAGCTTTGGTCCCTGGAGGTTTCTTTCCGGGAACCCATTCGCAGGAGTCCCCAGAACAACCGCCCTCCGCGCATTTGCCTTTGTCGTTGCAATTGAAGAAAGATGTCTTTGCCTCTTCTAAGCCAGTCTCCGCGTCTCCTGCGTCTCGCTTGTGAAGGACCCCAAGGGAGCCCCCACTAGCGTGCCACTCATCGCCGAATTCGTAGGTTGAGTTCCATATGGGGTCAAACTTCTCTGAGTATTCACCATCCGAGACGAACGGATTGCGTTTCCCAAGAGCGACTGTGCCATGATGCTCATACAGCATTTTGATTTTCCCCTCACCAGGGAATAGTTGTAGTGGTTTGATAGCCCAATCGCCCAGGTATTTGAAGGTAGCGCGGCCTCCCAACCCAAAATTGTAGATATACTTGATGAAGATGTCGTAGGTGAGAACGGGAGCATTGCCAATACCTCCTGAGCCTGTTCCTTGGACTTCGAATCTGAACGTATTGTTGATAAATCCGACAAGTTGTGCATCGAGAATGGTTCCAATGCTTGGTGTGCTGACTTTGATGCCGAGATTCACTTCCGGCGTAATAAGAATATCGACTCCGACCTTGGCAGTGACAGTTGCATCAAGGATAGGAAGGAAGTCAGTACCCTTGCCACCTTCCTCATTCTTTTCGTCTACCTTCGGGAACACTTGATAGGGATCGGCTTCCGGCCTTTGGGGGTAGTACATCTCGTAGCGAGGAAATGTGATCTTGGCGCCTGCTCTCAGTTTCCCGGCTACTGTAGCTTTAGCCCTCATTTCACCGTAGACATCCAGCGTAGGTCCGATAGCGGCGATTCCTTTAATGGCAAGGCCGGGATAGGATAGAGTGTCGATGATCTTGATTCTGTCTTCCGGTTTCATGCGATACTCCATTTCGGCGTTGCCTTCGATCTCCAAAACAGCTTCAGCTACAGGTTCCATTGCTGGTTGAAATATCAGTACATGTAATAGAATCGCGAAATATCCACTTACCAAAGTAGGTATAGATTTCGTTGATAGCCAAGGGGATGATGGTGCCTTGCGCATAATAAGCCCACTGTGCATTCATGTCGAACTTCGCATCCAGCGTGATGTCCAAGCCAGCCTTCACTTTGATGTTACCTCGCGCGCAGGAGGCTCTTTTCCTGTACAGAATCATTTTCTTATGAAGTTTCAGTGGCAGTTTACCCTTGTCTCCTGTTTCAACGGTAGTCATTTTCTTCAACCAGTCGGCGAAAGGCCCCCGCCATCGCTTTTCTGCTGATCGTTTTTCTGCCGATAAGTCTCGCTTGTTCGCGGGTCTATCAGACTCCTCTCCCGTCATGGTATCCCAGTACTGGACGAGGTTGGTATAATCAATTCGAATATTGACCGTGCTGTCCGCGCGTTGTTTGATACCAGCGAAATTGTAGTCGAAGACGAGCTTGTATACGGTCGAAGGATTCCTATGCAGTGCGCGCTTGTGCATGTGGTAAACAGGGAGATGCTTCTCTTCAACGGGCTCCATAGATACGATACGGGCAAACGGGCCGGATCTAGAGTGGGGTCAGTCTCGCGATCCATAGAACTCAGGTGGTAAAACATACCCTATGTGACGTGGGAGGGCAATGATCGTGTCCTTGGCATCATCGATGAAGACCTTTTCGCAGTTCTCTTCGTGACCTTTATGACAGTAAACCAAATGTTCTGAAACCTCATGCTCGAATGTCCAGTCCATAATGTCAGGATCCTCACGCGACAGCAACTCCCTCTTCTTAATAGGTTTACCAGTGCCATCATCCTCATGGACAAAAGCAAAGTCTCGGGGAAATTTTCCTTGGAGCGAGTTTTCATCGCCATCAAGGACAATGAAACCATATGGATCATCACCAACATCGGTTTCATCTGGCCCATAGGGGTCTTTATCGTTGTTTCCATAGTTGTCCTTGTACTCATAAAGGACGTCGAAACCCTTGGCATCTTTCCCGAAGATCTTTTCGACATCAAAAGGTAGCTTGACGTCGCGAACAGGGTTACAACAGAACTTGTGTTGCATGCCGACACTGTAAGATCCGCAAGGAGCTGGTAGTCCAGCCGGACGCTCTGGCAGAGTGGCTTTGGCAATGGTGACTTGAGTTTTCGGGCAAGAGGCACTCATGCACTGAGTCATTGAAGACTGGGAGTATGTAGTAATACCGTTTTCCTTCTTGGGCGCGGGCACATCGGGACGCCATACACAGTCATCATAAATTCCTAGATGAATTGGTCAGTCAGATGAAACCATCAAGGGGATTAGAAAACCTACCAGCGATTGGACAGCAAAATGCTTGATATTGACCCTTAGGACAAGCCTTGCCACCCTCTTGATTTCCACGATACGTGAGATAACCGCCTTCGGGGCAGTTGAGATTGTCTTGACATCCTGACCATTTGCATTGTTGCAGCTCAGCGGCAGCATCGCAGCAGAGAGATCGTGCCCCACTTGCACATATAGCACCTCCTTCGTATGTAGTGAATCGATCTGTCACTAGTTCGTAGCGTCCGTCCCCACAAGTGGCCTGATCGTTGCCACCATCGCAGTACATGCTGCTTCGTACGGGTGCTCCCTTCCACTTACAATTGACCGCTGGGCTCTTGGCTTTGCAACATACTGTTTTCCACTGGCCTTTAGCGCAGGATTCGGCTTCATGGGCTAGATTGCCGCTTTTGTAGACGTTATATGGGTTCCCACCAGGCGCATGTAACCTCTCGATTGGGACATCCCCTTTATCGCAAGTCGCAAACTTGTTGTTGCTCCCTGGACCAGAGCAGCCGAGAGTCACGTAACAGCCGTCGCCGGTAAGACCGCCGAGCTCTCCGGATAAAGCCTCCTTTTCCTCGTTCCCCATGGTTCCACCTTCGACCAGAGCGTCTGTGACGTATTGGTCGCCCAATAGGGCAGAAAGAGCTTTGAAGTCCTGGGTGTCTTGGTCGATCGCCCATATCATGACACCACCAAGACACTCCTCGTCAAGAAGCTTCCTCTTTGCCGCAAAACTCTTCTCGTCGTCATACGTAATCCACTGGTCGCTATCGTAGAGCATGTATGTGACTCCTGATTCATTGACGTACCGGATTTCTTTCTGATTTAGGCGATTGGTTCGTGCCATAATTTCTCGGAAGGTAAGGATACCGGCTTCTCCTGAACATTCTCCTTTCTGGCCGGCATCACTGAAGATACAACCAGGCTCATTACACTTAGGGTCTGAAAGAGTGAAAGTACGTCCGTAGAAACCAGTTCCGAGGCTGAGCTTGGAGAAATCGATGTCGTTGCGTCGAAGGAGGTCCAGACCCATTTCAATCTCAGTGATGTTGGTGTGTCCTAATACATAGGGACCAGTATATGGGTTGTCCTGATCCCATTTTCCATGGATGTCGTAACTCATGAGACTAGTTTGGCTGTCAGTATCCTCGACTGGGTCTCTCTCGAACACTATGCTTACTTGAACCAACTGACACTACGTTCCATGTTTTTGACATCAAAGTGTTGGAGATACCAGTAGCTGGCGGGGATAGCAATAGAAATGTCCCAAGAAGGATTGAACTTGTCAAAGGCGGATCTGATTGTCGACAAGAGATATACATAATTATCATAGTCTGCTGGTTTGCCACCTCGATCATCGGCTCTGGCTAAGGTTGGTTAGTGATTGCACTGAGGACGTGGCCAAGCCTAGCTTACGATATTCCCAGTCCAAGTCAATTCCATCGAGCCCATAAGTCTCCAATGTTTGCACGACGCTGTCGGCAAACGTCTTTCGAGAAGCTGGCGTGGCAGCCATGTTTGACCAAGCCTCACGTGTGGGGCCTGAGTAAATCGGGATTAGTAAGTTGTAATGAGCATACAACGGAGGCGGATTTACCTGGATCACTGAAGGTCCAACCACCGAGGGAAAGAAACACTTGTAAAGCTGGATTTCGCAGCTTCAGCTTCACGACCCGAGAAATGATAGCCGAATCGTCGATCGTAACTTTGAAGTCTGAGCCGACACCTCCAAATGCAATGTTGATATGCGTGAGCGCGTGTATTGGGATATCTTCCGGGCGGAAAGTATCGCATTCTCTGTCGTCGGCCCAAGACTCGTAGTACGCAATCCGTCGTTGTCTCCATGTCGATGCACACTTTGCGCGGACTGGCTGGGCACAGTTGCTTTGGCAGCTCTCATTCTTGTTCGAGGTTTCATGGCAGAATTCCTCGGTAGTACCGCAGAACCCCCATCGGCTGCAACAGACATTGAGGGGACATTCGGAGCCTGTGGTGTTGGCATACTGTCCACACTCTGCCTTAGCAGTGCAGGTGCTGACACAAGTATCATTCCCACACCATTCTGGACCAAAGCCACAGCTACCGGATTTCGAGCAGCATCCAACCTTGCATGGTTCGTCCTGTGAGCAGGAGAAGCCTTGTTGTGACTGAACGAATGTAGTCAGAGTAAATGCTAAAATCAAGACAAGTATAGATGTAAAAGAGAGTGGGGCGCCCATGATGGCGAAGTCAGCGCTGAGGAGCGCGTGAAATGTGTTTGTAAACGAATGACTGAAGGAATGATCGGAAGAGACAGTGTAGTCCAGCAAAAGAGCGACCAAAGTGAGGGCCTGGACAGACAGACTCGACTGAAAAACAGAAGGGGGACAGGCGACCTCTTGGAGATGTATTCCTCCTCTGTGTAGAGGCCAGGAGCACACCCCTCACTCGACTACAACCCCTGCTGCTCACCCTGCTAGCTCACCGCATTAGGAGCAATATCGCTCCACACACAGTCCGGTAGAAACAGCCTCTCCTCCGAGATGGGCGCCGCCCACGGCCAAGGAGAGGGTCGTTTCTGCAAGCCCGCATCGAGACTCTAAGGCGTACCTGCGTAGGGCTCGGGTCGCCGGCTGCAGGCGGCGGGAGGGGCCATCGCTCCGGGGGGTTATGCACTGTTTGCGGTTTCAGGGCACCAGGCGTGAGAATTAAGCGCACCTGGGCACTCCGTGAGACTGCTCCGCCCGACGGCAAACGGCAAATTGGATGGGAGTTGCATGGAGGATGAATTGGAGATGGGTTTCTGTGCCACTCCCGGCAGGAATCCGGCGTATTATTACCATTAGTCAGTGCTTTCAGAACAACGCCAAGGTCTGGCATCCCATTTCCGCCCCCATCACCAAGCATCTTCCTCCACACCCCATGCATTTTTTAATATCGAGAATAAGATCCCGGCCCTCAAGGATAATCTGCAGGATCCTGCAGGGCGAGCATAGAAGGTCTTTATCGATATTGACCATCATGTGTGCTACTCGGTCCCACCGGAGGAGCTACCCCTCGTCTTCTCCTATTCTCGAGCTCCTAGTGATGAGCGGTGGTGTTGGATAACATTGCTATAGCGTGGTCCCCACACGAGTGCTGGGTTTCATCCACGGTCGAACGTTCATTCTTTGAAGCCATATTGGCTTTGTCTGTCTCTATCGCAATGCTTCTTCAAGCACTCTTCACGCTCGTTACCCTTGGCTCCGCATTCTCCGTTATTCCAGGCACGGGTTATCTCCCAGCTGTTGTCAGAGCAAGCTGTCGATCTGCTCTTTCTGAAAACATAACATCTTGTTCAGACTTGTTGCAAACACCACCTGAGTTCATCGACACATCCTCTTTAGCAGAGGTTTGCACGCCAGCATGTCAAACTGGTCTCTCTGCCATGTATACCAAAGCCACTACAGCTTGCGGAACGGGTAGTGTCAATATCACTACAAACGAGACTTCTACTATCCTCGTACCACTTGACCTTGCAGGAGAGGTTTGGTGGCGCTATAACATGACTTGTCTTCAAGATATGTGCCTCCGACAAGCCCTCAAATTTCCGAATCGAAGGCTGATCTGTGTTAGACAATACGCGAAGGGGGTTTTTGTAAGCCCAAGTTGGACAACTTGACGGAAGCTGGTCTCTGCTCAGACTGCTTCATGAAAAAGATCCAGCTCGATATTGGCGAACCATTAGGCACACACGATTCTTTTACCCCTACCGAGTTCAATTCGATGAAACAGTCCTGTGGCATTCCAACTTCTTCATACCCCGTCAAGACTACAACGCCAGCAACTCCTGCTCCATCGTACGAATAAGATCAGTCCCCTTTAGATGATCTCTGCTAACAATTAGCAGACCTACATGTACCAGTAAAGTTACTGGGAAGAAGGGTGATACTGCAAATACAATTGCGAAGGCCAACTCAGTTTCGACCGATCGACTTTTAGAACAGAACAGCCACTTGCCGGCGTCTTCAAACGACACCCTCGTGGGTGGAGAAGTCATTTGCTTCGATCTGGTCCAAAAATGTGTGATTCGGCAGATTGTTGATGGCGACTCTTGTGGAGCTCTTACAAAGGCTGCGGGTAAAGGCGTTGATGTCGTCATGCTACAGTCCTGGAATCCCACTATTGGCGCAGAATGCCGGAATGTGAAGGCGATGGTTGGAAAGTACATCTGCATATCACCTCCTGGCACGACCGCTCTTTTCACACCAATAGAAGGGACTCCAAAGCCCACGATCACCGCCAATGCTACCACAGAAATCAACTGGAGTTTTGGCTCGGTACCGAACACTGCAACGAACTCCAAGAACTTCACAACAGCGTGGAACTTTCCCACTGATCCTATAACAATTAGCACCGTATCCAAGCCACTACCTCCCAATACGGCTGCCAGTACTGCTATCGCCAGAGCTTCCAATTGCCCTTTCCTCGACGAGAATTCCCCAGACTGGCAGGCAGGTTTAGCAGATGATGAATATCACCTACGATCCGAAGACCTCCCCGCCGAATGCATTTCCTCATGGGACCCATACTGCCTGCCAGCCATCACAGGTTCCGCCCTACCAAGTCCCACCAACATCGCTTCGTCTTGCTACCCAACCATCACAACGTTGATTCCGGATGGCTTCGTTACGCCACCCAAGCCGACGCAGAGCGGTGCTTCGATCAACTGTAATAAGTGGCACGTTGTAGCCGCAGGTGATAGCTGCACTGGGATCGAAAGCAAGTACAAGATTACTCATGCAAACTTCCGTCTCTGGAACCCCGCTGTCAATGCTGGATGCACAAACATTATCACGGAGATGGCGTACTGCGTGCGGATCTGGGTTGAACCGGTTGTGACCCCTACAGCTACTATTCCTGCTGCTCCCCCCGGTCCTACACAGTCCGGAGCTAGCCCTACGTGTACGAAGTGGCATCTTGATAAACAAGGTAAGAACCTGTCACTAGGCATTTGCAGAGGTTATACTAATTTGAGATAAAGGTGATACATGTGACTCAATTGCTACTCTGTATGGCATCCTCGTCAGTCGATTCCGCCAGTTGAACAGAGGTGTCAATACCGCTTGCTCTAACCTTGTCGTTGGAAACGCATACTGTGTTGGTTAGAGATAAGTCAGCACAGTATTGCTGTGAAGGGGCAGCGGGATGGGACGCACACGATTGGTGTGATCGTATCTATCAATCAATATGTTCTGTTGTGATGGCTCATAGTAACCGCGTATATAGGCACGTCAAGCGTAGAGACCATGTCAATCTTTGAGTGGGGAGACCAAATCGCTGCACTTTCTTATCTTACCTTCCGGCTACTTTCAATTTACTTATTCATCCTCATTATATGGGCTTGAGATTGGAACACTTTCACTCCCCGAAGCACGCTAGTGTATATTTGGCTGGACTGTGAAGCATCGGCACAAAGAGCGGAGAATCGTGGGGGAAATAATCATCTTCACATTGACGGTCCTACTGATCAACAACTATGAGCATGCCTTACAAAGCAACAAATTTGAGAAATCCTGCAACGCCTATTTCCTAAGCTCATGCCCTACAACCCATGTTTTGTCTCTTTTGACCACAAATGTCCTATACCTCCTATTTCCACTGACTGAACCACGAACTCTGCGACGAATTCTGCGTTTGATCGTTGGTTGCATCAGAATACTGATTCGAATGTCCCTGTTGGCTATTCTGAAAGCTTGTCTGCGAAGACCCATGATTTCCATACGACCCATAACCCATTTCATCAAAAGTGCTTGCGTGCGAAGGAGGCTGAGTGTCAAACGAGCTTTGATGTGACGGAGGCTGACTGTTAAACGATGTTTGGTGTGACGGAGGTTGATTCTCAAATGAGGCTTGGTGTTGTGGAGTGTGGTATCCAAATGACGATTGATGTGCAGGCTGTTGAAACGATGATGATTGATCTTGAGGTGGAGATCCTGAAAAGCTTGATTGATGTTGTTGTGGTGGTGGCGATGTGTTATGTTGAGATGTTGTGCTTTGAGGGTACTGAGATTGGACGGCCGGGGAGTTATATCGAGCTGGAGGTGTTGAATAGCCCGAGTGGGGTTGTGGTGGCTGCGATTGTCGGTATCGACTTGGTGGCTGCGCATTGTAGGATGGGTTTTCGAGTGTATTGGTCCTTGAGTGACCGATCGGAGGCGATGTATAGCCTGATGGTGGAGATGTATAACCTGACGAAGGAGGTTGATACTGGTTCTGTGTAGCCACTGGCTCATAAGGAGGGTTTGGTGAGACGCCGCTGATGGACGTCCGATAAGGCAAATAGCCTTCAGCATCCGGCGGCGGTTGAGATGGTGGATATGCTTGTACTCCATACAGGGTTGTCTCCGGTTGAGTCCCAGCGTAAGCTTGCACTGGTGGCGGTCCGGGGTTTTCATATTGATGTTGACTATAATGTGGGACGGGAGGGACTGCATCGAACTGCATATACGATGTAGAGGATGACTGGTAAGGCAGTCCACCTGTTGGCGAAGTTGGTGAAAACGCATGCGATGCATTCTTCCGTCGTACTGTCTTGGAGCGCTGGAACGTGGGGTCACGCTTCATTTTGAACATTTGATCGTCAAGTAATTTCTTGATCTTGATCTCTTCAGACACTTCCTCCTCAAGTTGCAGAGCAGTCACGCTCGGCTCGGTTTCGTTGTCCCATGCTTCGACTTCTACTTCCTCTTCATCATCGCCCTCCTGGTCTTCATTGGCGTCGTCAGCCTCATCATCACTGTTGTATCCATCGGGTTGCTCCGCCTGTAGGGCATCGAGCGCCACGCCAAGTATGGGATGATGTCCATACACGTTAGCGTCAGACTCCAGCAACATCTTGACGCTGGCAGTTTGCCGGTGATACACAGCCTGCACCAGCGCTTCCTCTAGCATTTGTGCTGGCGGAGAAAATGTCAGGAATTTCTTGAGAACGGTCTTATTGCCTTTGATCGCAGCTGCGGTGAGAGGATTCTCATACAATCCCCCCTTGATGCGAAAATCGGCGTTGAGGTTTATGAGCTTCTCGACAAGGTCCAGTCGATCTGCATAGGCTGCGGCTTGTAAAGCTGTGTCGTATTTGCCACCACGGTATCCAACGTCAACTCCTTTGACAACAAGGGCGTCGAAGAAGTCTACTTCTGCTTTCAGAGCTGCAGCCTGGAGGGCATGTCCATATTTGCCGTTCTTCGCATGAATATTCGCACCACGTTCAATCAGCTTTTCTAAGATCGAAAAGTTGTTTCCGTATGCAGCGGCTTGAACAACAGATCCAAGTAATCCACCCTCCAGTGCAACGTTAGCACGCCTCTCCAGTAGCAATTCCACGCACTTCCCATTGTCTTTCCTTGAGGCTGCTGCGAGAAGTGCAAAACCGTGCAGCCCACCTTCATTGTTGGGTTTCGCGCCATGGTCGAGAAGGATTTGCAATATTTCGAGGTGCCCAGCGACAGCTGCTGCTTGAAGAGGAAATCCGAACTTTCCAGCTGGGTTGTCTACATCGGCTTTGTAGTCAAGTAACTCTTTCACAACATCCACATTCCCCGAAATCGCCGCCGCCTGCAACGCGCATCCGTATTCGCCACCAGTCAAGTCCACCTTTGCGTGCTTCTTCAGCAATAGCTTGACAGTATCGATGTCTGCAGCATAAGCAGCAGCCTGTAGCGGAGTTCCATATTGCCCTCCTTTCACATTCACATCCGCCCCGTGGTTGATTAAGAGCTCACAGCTCTCATTGTCGGCCTCGCTAGCAGCAATATACAGAGCCGTGCCTCTGTTGCTGGCATGGTGTATATCGGCCCCTTGTGAGAGTAGAAACTCCAAACCTCGCGTGTCACATGCATCGGCGCATGTAATCAGTGCCGTAATGCCGCTATCAGAAGAGGCATTAATATCAGCATTTCGATTGAGGAGTTTCTCGATGTCTTCTGTCACCAATTTCAGCCCAGCGTGAACAATGACTGGAGTGTTGTCATCGCCTCCTCGGACACTGACGTCGGGATTCCACTCCAAAAGGACATTGAAAGCGTCGAGGTTTCCTATGGTGATGGCAGCAATAATAGCATAATCGTGCTCGCCACCTCCTTTCGTGTCGACATAGGCACCGCTCTCAAGCAATAGTCGGACTGTGCTTGCGAATCCGGTGTGGCAGGCTGCTTGAAGTGGAGTGCCGTACAAACCGCCCGGGGGCGGGTTGATGTTTGCCCCGTGGTCAATGAGCATCTTAACGTTGTCCACGTCCCCAAAGTATGCTGCTGCTTGTAATGCTGTGCCATATTTGCCAGCTTGTCTATTGACATCGGCGCCTTTGTTGAGGAGCTTCTCCATAATCGGCTTCGTGCCGTCGAAGGCGGAGGCTATCAAGGCTGTACCGTATCTAGAATAAACTGTCAGTGCTGGTCAAAGTCACTGTAGTCATAGACTTACTCTGGTCCTTCAGCATTTGGGTCTGCACCAAACTCAAGAAGCAGCTCCACTGTCCCCTCGTGTTCGTGATCTGCAGCAGTATAGAGTGCCTCGTCCAGCTTTGCCTGCGGGATTCCTCGGGCGAACAGAAGCTTCAGAACTTCATCATGACCATAAAAGGCTGCTAACATGAATGCCCTCTCGTGTCGTAAAGTCGGGGTGCGATCGAGAATGCATTTGACAACAGCCGTTTGTCCCTTCTGTGAAGATGCTTGGAGAGCTTGATCCAAAACAGTTATGTCTGCCTCATTCACCACAAGAGCCTCTACTACACCAAGATGTCCGTACGTAGCAGCTGCAGTCAGGAAAGTTCGATATATGTCCATTTCTTTGTTGGGCCTCCAGCCCCTGCTCAGAAGCAGAGTGACAACATCAGTGTGTCCCCGCCGTGAGGCGGCACCAAGAGCACTCCCGTACGGGTACTCCAAATCTGGATCAATATCAGCACCACTGTCGAGGAGCAGGCGTACCTGATCCACTGATCCATTGTATGCGGCCACATTGAGACTTGTACGATGCCAACCCCCAAGCGCATTGACTTTGGCGCCGCGGTTGAGAAGTAGTCTCATAGTTTCGATGTGATCAGATTGGGTTGCGGCGTAAAGTGCATTCCCGTAATCATTGTGCCCAGCCTCGATATCGGCGCCTAAATCCAGAAGTGATTGTATAATCTCATTGTGGCCTCCGTAAGCCGCTGCATATATGGCTGGAACTTGCCCCACGTCACTGATGTAGTTTGGATCAACCCCAGCTCCAAGGAGCGTTTGCATGATCTCGTTGTTCCCATGCATACATGCGTAATAGAGAGGCTGAAAGCCCAGGGAGTCTTCCTGGTTGATGTCGACACCCCAGCCGAAGTTGAGACAATATTCAACCAGAGATCCAAATCCCGTGGCAACAGCGATGTGGAAAACAGAGACGTTGGTCTGGCCAGGTAGAGGATGAGAGTCGTCATTTGCAGCCCACCATAAATCTCTTGCTTTACTGGTGCCGTGTTCCCAAAATGGATGCAGCCATGGGATTTCATCGAGGAGGTCTTCTGGAGGGGCGAGTTTTGCGTGCTCTATCCAGTACTGAACAGCGTAGTGAACTGCATCAAACTCTTCATTCCCTTCCTCTTCCTCAGCTTCAACTTCCTCATTTTCATCGGCGGGGGCTTCGTCCGGTGGCACATCGCTACCGGGTTGAGGATCGTCTTGTGTCGTATCAACTTGGCCATCAATCTGCGCGTTGGCCTCCACATTTGCTTCTCTGGCTTCCCTAATCGCTACCACGGCCGCGATTCTGTCCGTAACACTGTATATATGCTCCAGGCATCGTAACGCAATGATACCATGTTGCATCTTACTCAAACCCAAGCACAGCTCTTCTCTGGCATATTCTTCAAGATGTTCTTGTGCAGAGGGATCTATCCATTCCACTGTCATGGCATCCTCATCCCATTCCCAGCCTCGCAACGAGACGAAAGCACCGCATCGGACGATGTATGCTTTTAGTTCTTCTAAGTTGTTTCGATGGTATTCTGGAAGACCCGCCATGATGGCAAGCTCTCGCATGGTCGGTGCGCGTTGAGCAAGAATGAGACATCGCAAGATCTCTTTGGTATATTCGATGCCTTCGGAGCGAGAGTCAAGAACCTGTGTGAAGTGTCAGCCAGGGTCATAGTTCATGTTGTATCCAGGCACATATTTACCCGTTTCCGCACGTGCGTAAACATATCTGTTAGCCCGTAGGGGAAGGACTCCAAGAGAGCGCGAATCTCTGCTTGTGACTTCCCGGAAGTATAAACATTCTTTAACTCTTGAATGACCACACTAACGTAGATGGAATTATCATCTGCTCGAGCGTGTGTGTGCTGCTTTACCAAGAAGGCCAAGGGTGCAGGGAGCACAAGCTCGTCCACGCTTGAGGATATGTCGAGTCGCAACGCGTTGGTCACATACTTGGAGTTCTCATCGGCGTCGATGTCAATTGCCATCGCCTGGGGCTCGAGTACTGTCTTGATATCCGATCGTCCGGTGCGACTGAAAAGCAACCATTTGATATGCACGGCATCAGAATTCTCGTCCGGAGCCGAGCCAGGTGCAGGTATGTCTTTCAGTAACTCGAAGAACTCTTTCAAAGACTCTCCGGATAGCTGTTCAAGGCCATTGATAACCACATATACCTTGGTAGGTGAAGCCCTCCTGACCATTGTCTGTAGACGCTCCCATAGGAAAGCAGTATCTGTGAACGAATTCTCATCAAACTCCTGACTGCCAACTTTCGAGCCCTTCTTCGAATCTGTAAGCAGATGCTCGGCCAGATCTTGTCGTCGATCGATAATCTGATAGATGAGAATTTTGAGTAGGCCTTTCAATGTCCGTCGATTCTCGTCACCCTGATCGCAAAAGAATGATGCCACGAGAGGCCCATAATCTCCAGCTTGCTTCAAGTTATTGATAACTGAGGTGGCGATTGAGTCTTGACCTGTGCCGGCCTTTCCATGCACCCATAGGAGCTGAGGGGCTTCATGATCACTCCAGGTCTTGTAATTTTTGACCTCCATGATCCATGCACTTTGTTTGGCCTTAGATTCTTGGGCTTGTGAATCCTTGGTCTTTGATTCCTTAGGTTTCGGTCCGTGGAAATATCCATGGGTAGCAACCTCAAGATCAGAAAAGCCTCTCCGAAGAGCGTCGAGTATGGCGCGGTACGTTCGATCGTTGACTTGGAGTTGCAGAAGCGCCTTCTGTCTCGATTTGAGTATGACTTCAGCTCTTTGTGCTGTGACCTTGATTTGGTTGGAAACGGATCTGTAGTTACTATCCTTTGGGCCTGTGTACTTGTTCAATTTGAAGTGATCGCAATCCAGCAACAGGCGCTCGACCCCGGGCCATGTAGCGGAATCTTCATCAACAATGGTTTCTATTGTAGGTGTCAGTAAACCTACTTCCTGGGAAGGGTAGTACTGTGAAAGACACCTTTCGACGCGAACGGAAGACCTGCGTAGCCTCCGACATCACTTGGCTCCCCCTCGAAGAAACTGAAGACACGAATCTGAGATTGTTGGTAAAGGGGGACAAACTCTCTCAGCAGCTTCTTCAGCTCTCGGGAGTCCTCTCCGATGAGTTTTAACAAGTTGGACTGAATTCCAAAACCAACTTGTTCGGCTAACCGGGCAAGAACCATCGCCTTCTTCTGCGTTTTGGTGCCATTGAAGGGCGTGCCTAGGAAAATGCAACCGGCGACGAAGGGAAAAACTGAGGGGAAGATGTCTTGTTGTGCTCTCGCTGTTAATAATGCTTGCTCGAGAATGATGCCGCCCAAGCAATGACAGACGAAAATGATAGGCGTCTTGCAGTCGTCGCCTCTTAACCGCTCAAGTTCGTACAACAGCTGATTCGCGACGGTGTCTACAGTCGGGTCCACAGAACCCTTTCCAAACCATTGACTCTTATACTGGAAAACGCTGATGCGAGCTGTTGGAAGCTCAAAGGGAAGCATGTTGCTGTCCCGCAGCCAATGCACACCTCCACGACTCCATGTGAACTCTTCGGGGGCTCCCAGCCCAGGTATTGCTATTATCCTAATAGACAAATGATTAGTGAATGGCTTCCAAAAAATTCGGATGCCGGATGGGCAATGAACATACTCATGAGTCAACTTTTTCGGATTCTTCAAAGCTTCTTCAGGGCTTGGATACACAGGGAACAACCCAGGATTGATGTTCTGTGGATTTATCAGTTGCGCTGTCCCTGTGCAAGTTTCCAAGGACGCCTCAAACTCACCTGTGGATCGAGTCGATCAAGGATCGTACGTTTCTTTTTCGCCGCGGTCGCCATTTCGTACTGAGCTTGGAATGTGCTCTTTTGTTTGGTAATGAATGAATCAAAATGCCATTGGACTTAGTGTGAATTCTGACTCTATTGTACGATGGGATCCCCGACAGTCTTGAAGCCTCCCAAAAAGCCACCGGTTTCATGGTGGCCCCGAGTCCCAGGCTGCAATGACCCCCTAACCGCTGCATCTTTATTGAAACAATTATGAATTGCCGGATCGGTGCACGAATCGATTGGGGGCTGGATGTGACGAATCCAAGACGATCATGAGATGTGTCAGCTGGGGCGGATGATTTAGCCCTCCCCATAAGCGGTCTAGTTCACGAATGAGGCTGAGCGCGTGGAACCCCGCAAGAGAGCTCCTCAAATTTCTCACGTTCAAGCTGATCGCAGCATCTCACTTTCTGTTACCCATCTGGAAATAATCCCAGTTTCTCGTGCGGGTAAACCCGTTCTAGGGGCCTTTCAGCCCTGCGATGGCACCCCTCACGACGAGAAATGGTGTTGCTGAAGTAAACACTCCACGATCTGACAGCGTTCCTCGAGACTAACAGATCACAGAAAATTCCCATGTTTGAACCTCCATTTCAGACGCTCCTTTTGGAGACCAAAGGAGATGATATTGCGATGCCCGTCCTACCAGCAACCTATCGTAACAACAGCCATATGGTTCGACGCGTGAAGGATGACGTTCGGTCTTTTCTTTGCCATGATCTCGATGTAAAACGCTTAACTGATGTCCACAAATATTTGTGGCTTGTTGGGCTCCCAGGCCATCCTCGACCCTTGCATTATCAACAGTTGAAGAAGAGGAGCATCGTTGTCGCGGAGCAAACCGACCTCCATCTTGTGTGGTCCCCGAATCGCATCTTCATCAAACCGCTGTCGAGATATTTCCTCTCGCCACGCTTCTGGGAGCAACAACTTTGCATCGACCGCGATCTTTATTCCACAGCCCTTGGATTTCTGCTTTCATATGTCGCGCTCATCGAGCGCGAGGTCGACTTCCACTTAGCAAAAACTCTCGATCTTCTTCCCGCCGACATTACATGGGACGGGTGGCTTGGGCTAGTCGAAGAGATTCTTTCAACTACCTCGCGGGTTCCATATATGACGGATCCGACTCACGCCTCCAAGTTACCTTTCTCGTCTCTGGAACCTCAAGTGGCCGTCAACCCTCGCTTCAACTATGGCGAGCTGAGACTCGGCCGACTAAATTGGATCTATCGTCTTGCGAAAGGGACACCTCGGGGGTACTTCAGCAATTGTACAACATATGGTGCCTTCATGCGGGACAATGTCAACTCTCTGATTACGCTATTTGCATACACCACTATTGTTCTTTCAGCCATGCAGGTTGGTCTGTCGACCAAATTCCTTGGCAGCAGCTACGCTTTTGGAATGGCCTCGTATGTTTTTTCGGTCTTTGCAATACTGGCACCCATATCCGCGTTGGCGGCCATATTTACCATTCTCTCTATACTGTTTAGTGTGAACTTGGCCAGGACGTTACACATACGGCGATCGAGAAGAGCACACGGAGCCGGCGTGTGAAGTGCATCAGGCGGTCAATAAGATCCCCAGGACCGGCATCCAAATCATCAGTCTCATTCCACAGCAAATATCAATGTTGCTTTCGAATACAGAGAGGAGAGATCAGAGGGGCTAGACAATAAGAATATCAAGAACACAGGCAGAACAAATAACATCGGCTTGAGATTGCGGCCATACACACCCTGGAATGTCAGTCTGTAGCTACCTTGGAAGAAGATAAAGAGTAGTGGCGTCCGGAAGAAAACTGTAGGCGTACTGGGCGGTTCATACTGTACAGAGGATTGAGACGTTGAAATAAGCTATCGGCTTACTGCTAGCTCCTAACAGAATCGAGGAAGTCGCGTGGCGAGGGAAGCACAATCCAGCATGGGACCAACCACGTGCATGACACACAGACCACCTGTGTAGAGAAGCTGGACTTAGTGGCCGTCTTGAATCTTCCTGCATATATATCGAAGAGAATAATAACTGAATGGCAAGATTCAATCCAGCCGTCTCAACAATTCCTCCTGTTCTGGTCGTCTTCCTTCACTTTCACCCCTGGCCCCAAACCCGTCCCTCCCTTTGATCACGTTCTAGTGTCCTTTCAGTCCCACCAGTCCCCGTCAGCAATTTATAGTATTTCATATTAATAACCACACTGTTTGCCTGCCTACGTCTTTGTGCAGGTATCGTATCTTTCTCAATTCCCGGCTCCGCCACTCCTGGTTTTTCTTCTCTCACGCGAAGCAAAGATCGTATTAAACGGTCCCCTCTGCTGCAAATATCTGAAAGTCTTCGGGACAACAGGCCGACACTCTGCCACCAACCGACATGCCAATTTCGCTTTGGTCCACATTCCCGTTCTGCCTGCAAGGTGGACCTGGGAAACGAAGCAGTGGAAAGCTATCAGAGAAATAAATTGAAATGATGCAAGGTCAGCAGACGCATGCAGTTTTCAGCTACACGTAAGTGATTTAACAATTCCCCGAAATTGCAATTAGGTATGTTCTACAGCTGGCCCATGTATGTACTCAATACTTCACAAGCCTGCCGGGGAAGTCGCCGTTGTTGTCGAATTTATTTGTCCATTGTATTGGTTCGCTCTTTCTCAGTTGTATCCCGAGCCTCGGCGCAAGTTGGATTGAAATGAAAAGATGATCAGAAGCCCATGCCTCCTCCAAACCCCATATCTTCATAGCTTTCGTGACCCCATATGTTCATCTCAAGAAACTGGTCCATGTCAAAATCCATGGAGCGCATGAATGCGAAAGGATCCCTGCCAGAGCCCTCGCCATTCTCCGATGCACCCCGGGTGTTCAGCGATTCAAAGTGGTTGGCAATAGAATAACCTTCCGCGGAGGGCGTTTGGAAAGAATTCGTGCCAGTTTCGGGTCTGTAGCTAGACATGGTTTCGGGTGTCGGGAGGTTATGCGAGGATTCCGATTGCTTGAAGATCTTACGGCAATACCAATCTTTGGTAAGATCCATGATCATCTTCATCGCTGACCAGAAGTCGGGATGTGGTTGCTTCACTTTATCGAAGGTAGAAAGTGCCTGCATACGATAACAGAGTGATTCTAGATAGAGATCAAGTCTAACGCGATCTTGCGCTGCTTTGACATCCCATTGTGCGCTTGCGTGTGCATCACATGGGATACAGAGTCGGGAAACAGCGATAATGACGTACGGGATGCGCATCCACTCTGAAAAGGAAATCAGATAGTAATCTGTTACGGGGATGGAGAGAAGGGTATCGAGAAAGCGCTTTCCAGCCTCCAATGCCGAAAGAAGGCTGTTGAGTTGCAATGATGAGGAAAGTCCCTGTTGTGATAACTCAGGTATAGGTCGAAGCGCAATACTATTAAGTTGCATTTCAGCTACAGAGCATGACATGTTGAGTGCTGAATTGATCGATCAGTTTTCGTGCCAAGAAGTGTGGGTGAGAAACAAACCTCGATGATGCTGGTATCCGGTGTTATCCCGCTTCCATTCTTCCAATTGAGCTTCCATAAAACGCAAGTTCATATTAATTCGAGAATCCGTGATGGGGAGGTCAATGGTATCCTCAGTGTGAAAAGTGTCCTGTACTTGGTCGTCTAGCCGCCTGAGATTTACTAATGAGCTAATTACCTCATCAGATGGATACTCATGATCAGTCCGAAGAGTTCGTGTGCATTCAGCTAGATAGTCGTTGTATTTCAGGAGGTTTGGTTTGTGGAAACTGCAAGAAATTCTGCACAGATCAGTATCTTTTCCAAACCAAATCCAAAGCTGCTTACGAGGAAGAGAGATAATAGCAGCCAAGAAACGTTCTTTGGCGTTCACGTTGTACCTCGGAGGCAGGTGGCGAGGGCTTCCTATAACCTGGTATGTCGAGGGGTAGACGTCTGGTCTTCTGATGTAAGTTGAGATCAAGAGCAAAGCCAATAGTCAAGTGAATGAGAGAGAATATTTGTTGCGTCTTGTGACTGAAAACGAAGTGATACCTGGGAAGCAAATTAGCATTTTCTAATAGTAAACCAGAATGTACTAACCAAGAGAGATAGACGACCAAGCTCTGGATCAGTGATAATGTTCGCTTTGGCTTGATGATAGTACGATTAGCAAGCTCTCTTCGGTATAATTCGTCGAGAGACATCTGCTGTTGGTGTTCTTTCCACGATCCAACTGTCATGACCGCAAGAAACAACATAGGCTTGGTTTCATTCAACTCTTGTGCAGTCAGGGTAGGGATCGGGACAAACGGGAGCGAGTCAGACATGGCGCGATACTCGGCCAATAACCGCTCGGCTTCCCCGCTAGCAAGCAAATCGTCTAGGATATCACTTCTTACTACTGGCTCTGATCGTTGTGTTGATCGATGTTTTGGAGGCTGACTCTTGTGTACATCTTCGCCGAAGTTGTGAATGGTGCGAAGCTTTTCGAGGAAGTTGTCATGTTCAGGATCAGGGTGGTCAGGATCTACATCCAAGGACATTGAAGGGGGCATTGGAAGCCAGCTACCAGGGAATTGCCTTTTATGGGGGTCCCCCCCAACTACCCCTGGCGCGATGGGTTCTATGGCGGTAGCACTTGGACGGCACTCTACTGGTACACCAGTTGCTTGAGTGACCTTTGGTTGCGTGAGGGTCGCAACAAGGCCGTCAATCTTCTGCTCCACCTGCGATATTCGCGATGGACCCCTTGATTTCCTGGCCCGGCGTGAGGTATCCACCCACACGCACTCTCGTTTTGTAGCGAAGCATCTAAACATCTCTATTCAACCTTCTATGTCTCTTGACAGGCGTAGAATCAACAAACCTTTGGCAAGTACCCTGCTGTTGGCTTGGTAGACACCGGGTCTTAAGACTTCGACCTAGAAGGACGTACATTAACACGTTTCTGAGATTATGAGAGGCTGGGGCCCGTGCAAGGATTTGGTGCGTTGAAGCGCCACAGTCGGCCGTACATACATTTTTGGCAAGCTTGGGATGTCCGTGAGACCGTTTTATCGGCGGACGGCTGCTGGTTGTCTTCCATTCCGTGATCTTTGAGAATTGAGAGTTGTTAGGGATGGGGAAGTTGAAGGAAAGGTTCGACAGGACCGGCCGGATGTCAGCGGGAACCCCGAGCCGTCCGCTAGGACCAATTTGGATACGGGCGTTGATCACCCCAACATGACATCCCACAAAGATCGAAAGGAATTTGTCCGATCCATCCATATTTGAGCGGTAGGGCCACCGTCACTAAAAGAAGGTAATACATGCGTTCATTATTTTAATACCTCTCTTAATGTCTTATGCACCAGCCACTTATTTTTCCTTCAATCAAATACTACTGAATCGATTTTCAACATCGCAGCTAACTTCCAGCCGTAAAACAACGTCGCACCAATAGTAATCAAGTTCAGATGAATGCTCATTGCATGAGCGCGTGAAAATGCCCGATTCAACGAGCTCATGCCATCACTAACTGCATCTGCAGAGACACCATTTCGCCTGTCGTGGGTCTCTGGTCGCTTGTTAGTATCCGTGGACCAGTATACCGGGATACTTCATGTTACGGACCTTGGTGTATTCGCTCGATCATCAACCTCCGTGTTTTTGGACCATAAGAAATCAGATTCAATCCCGCACAGATGCCAGCAACAGCAAATGGGGTCCAGATACTCTTGTCTTGAACAAATGATGCGGGACCGTATGGTGGAACAGATGCAGCTACGACCACCAACAAGACGGATTGGCCCTGGAAGTAAATTAGAAATAATCGCTTCTGAAGGCTTGTGAATGCTGATCGAGGAAGTGATTGGTGGGCCACTTTGGTCATCACAAAACTCTGGTATAGTTCTGCTCCAAGAAGGGTTGAATAAGCGAGCAGATGTAGGGGTGCTAAAATACTGGGAAGAAGGGGGGAGGCGGAGTCCAAGACTGCCATGGTGGAAGCTTGGATATAAGTTGAAAAATGAAGGTACCGTCAAGATCTGAATGTTGCAACTAGTGTCCTGCAAATGTCTGCTTTTTGGGCTTTGCTGCAGCCTAAAAAAGCGGAACATGGCCGGATCACGGTACGGAATGTTGCACCCGTTCCGTCTCTTGACATACCATGATGTGCAACCCCCGACCTCCTTATAACATTCCTTGTGCTCCAGCGACCTCTAGAGTTGGTCTTAGATTACGTTCCTATTCTTCTTCTTCTTCTTCTTCTTCTTCTTCTTCTTCTTCTTCTTCTTCTTCTTCTTCTTCTTCTTCTTCTTCTTCTTCTTCTTCTTCTACCCGTCTTATATCCAGAGAAAGAATAGTGAGTAGGTTCTTCATCCGTTGCAGAACTTTTCGACAATATCCCTTCTCCGGAATGAACATGACGGAATAGAACGAACTCATTGTTTGGTTCTGATCCTAATTCTCCACAGATGGTCGTTAACGTTGAGGAATAGGCCTGTCTTTTAACAATCTTGGGGCGGTTCTTTTTCTTTTTCGGCGGCTATTCGCCCGAGAGCCCTGAAGATCCATGCCCCGCAAACACTTCCCCACGAATTCGCTTGTTTAATATAAATGTAGACGGAAGGTATACCTCTTTGGTCATACTGCCTACTGGCCTACTTGGCTTTTACATCCCATCACATTTGATTCACGGAACTGTCAAACATGCATCCTAGCTCAGGCGCGCAATATGCCGTGGTCCCCTTTACCCGGGACACGAAACGGACATATTGCGTACTATATATGCCCATAAGTACGTAGATGGAAATCAAAGTAGTCAAGAGCATCAATCTTTCTTTCCAGTTTCGAAAACCATACGCCCTTCCACATCTCACTGTCCATACAGTATCAACATGTACTCCCTCCTCGTTCCCTTCCTTGCTCTCTCCGTCAGTGCTCTGCCGTCACGAAATCAAGACAAGCGGCCGATTTATTGGCTACTCGCTGGGGACTCTACAACCGCTCCAAACGGTGGCTGGGGCGATGCCTTCCTAAACACAACTGTCGCTTCCCCTTCATCGGGACATAATTATGGCCACAGCGGTGCGACAACCGCTTCTTTCCGTGCAGGAGGCGACTGGAACAAGACTATAACGGAAATTAGCACCTGGGGTAACCTCTACGAAAAGTTCTATGTGACTATACAGGTGAGAAACATACTCTGGTTTCTAAAATCGTGAAGTATACGTCCCTAATGCGATACAAAGTTTGGCCATAACGACCAGAAACCCACCTCTGGGGTAACACTCGACCAATACAAGGCCAATCTTGCAACCTTCACCAACGAAGTCAGGAATGCGGGTGGCATTCCCATTCTTCTAAGCCCACTGACCCGACGCAACTTCAATTCCACAACTGGTATGATCATTGAAAATCTCACAAACGAACGCATTGCAACCAAAGTCGTAGCTCAGATTACGAAAACGCCTTTTATCGATCTGAACCAGGCGAGTTTGGATTACGTCAACAAGATTGGGAAAGATGCAGCGAGCAAGTACAACTTGGCGCCGAGCGATTGGACCCATTTAAATCCGTGGGGGGGCGTCGTATTTGCGAGGATTGTCAGTGATTTGCTGGTTGAGTGGCACTCCGATTTCAAGAAGTTTACCGTTGCCAACGCGACGTTGAGTGCACAGATCAAGGCTGGTGTGCCTGCTTAGATGATTAGGACATCATTTGCGAGTGGAAGCACGCGGATATTGTCTGTTGCTTCTATCCTAAGCGGTAATGGGCTGCTTATGTGAAACACAATTGTAGACTGTTCTGCTCAGTTCCACATCCTGGTTTTCCCACGAGATCATATTTCTAAAAGTGGTTTTACATTTCAGTTCACTGCTTGTTCCTTTCTGGCGACCGCACGAACTCTGTAGAGCTTGCAATACGACCTCTTTATAACCTCACACAATCCGAGCTTGAAGAATCACCTTTATCACACACCCAGACCAACAGGAACACCCCACAGCACACCCAAAACGGAAGACGCCATCTACAAGTTCTCACCTCACACCCAAATTTACCCGCACACGGTAAGTCTCGAGACCGCCCGTAGTTTCCCAGCCCATCTCCATTGACACTACGTTCAGGACATCATCCACCGAAAGCATGCGTGTGATTCCTCTCTTCACTCTCTTTGCTGAGATCTCCGTCGTCACCGCAGGTCCAGCTGCGTATGGAATCTGCCAAGCCGGTTGTGCTGCGGTTGTCACTGCTTGCTATGCAGCCGGCGGTGCTACCTGGGGCGCAACTTTGGGGGCTACAGCTGGGCCGACCATCGTCGCCTGCAATACGGCTTTTGGTACATGTCAAGCCGCCTGCTGGGCAGCGCTCATCGCCCTCACACCCTAGGTTTGTCAACTGAGATTGAATTTTGGGGGACGATTTCCAGGCATTTGTCGAGGTCATGAATCGGATGGGAGAGATTTGATCGATGGTTGTGTTTCGGAGCAGATATCCCAGCAATCGATATGTATGGTGGTTTCTGGTTAGGATGAAAAGTTTGTCATAATAATTCAAAGCTCCCACACATTCCCTAGCAACCTGATATAATACGTCGTATCCATTGCTCATGGAGGATGCATGCTTTCACTGATTGCACTTTTGGCTGCTCTTGCCGTGATCTATGATGAATGAGCAAAGGTAAAGGTGTTGAAAAAGACGGGAAGATGTTTGCATTTTGTTGAAGCAAAGGCCAGGTATCTGAAACCATGCCAGTGGGCTTCCTCCTTCACCCTTATTTTCATTCAATGTGCATATCCTTATTCATCTTCGCCAACGGTCAAGCCGCACCCAGGCGTCTCATTCCCAACTACTCCGGGTAATAGCACTTTCCACTGTATATCTACTGACTCAGTGATCGCTCTCACCTCTCTGTCGCCTACCTTCCCACACCACCAGAAATCTTCAAATCTCCTCCAGAATGAGAAATAATGAGCAAGCATTACCAGCGCCCGGGCCTCTCGCTCTTCCACAAGAGTTATAAACTTTCGCTCAACCACTGTAGGAAACAACACCAACCTTCTCAAGATACTCCGTTCTGGCTCGCCCGCATCAATAGCTCGCTGGCAAAATCCGATATAAGCCAGTGTGTGCTCATAGGCATTTCTTATATCCTCGTCCCAAGCCTCCTCAGCTTCGTGTTTCACAGTGCGATGGCGAAGTCCAGAAAGGGCAGGTAAGATGTTGCTGCGAGCAAACACCTTATCATCTCTTAGCCACCGACTTGAAGGGTCGAGTCCAGGTGTATCGTTACCGATCATCTTTCGCATGACCGAGTTCTCATCGTGTATCAGGAATTCCCACGCCGCAACGCCAAGTCCATGGCCTGTTCCAAAATTCATGATGAGCCACTCCACGGGAGGGATGTACTTTCCTTCTTCTTCCAAATCCCGAATTTGAAGAACGGCGATAGAACATATTCGGAAAAGAGTGGCGGTCAGCATTGCCGCGTCCGCATTGTCAGCATCGAGATTTGCAACGTTGTCGCGATGTTCCCGAAGACAGAGGCCGAGGTATTCCTGATATTTCTCGAAGTGGTTCGTGTCATTGGGTTGCAAATGTGACAGATGCAGCGAAGTAACAGCGTAGATAGAATAGAGAAGACTGTCGTGTTTGAAGGCTACATGCGGTATCAAAGTATCCCAAATCTGATATTTGGAATGCGGAAGATTGAATGTGGAGGATGTGCTTATCATATAATGGTGCAAAAGCTTGAGTTCCGATAGGCGGCGGCTCTTTGACTCAATCTCTGGTTGTCGTGGCGAGCGGTGGGACGAGCCTGACAGAGAAAGCGGCCTCGTTCTAATATCGTAGGATTGTGTGGTGTTGGTGCTGGAAGAAATGACAGTCGAAGACTGGGAACCAGGAGAACGGCCCCAATCGCACGATGATTGGTGGCGTTGACAATTCCCACACATCGGATGTTCTTCGTCACACTATCGAAGGTTAGAAATATCGAAAAAAAGTCTAGTGCCCAACAACGGCGTCTGGACCGAGCGACTACTTCGAATAACGTACTTTTACTCTCCGATTCCGACACTGCTGACAACCCGCCCGGGATTTCTTGTGGTGTGCTCGAGGTGCGGACTTCCGAGATGGCTCAGTATCTTCTGGTTTCCAAGTAACAAATACACGCTCGTCCATATTGGGGGCCGATATGTTGGACATAACGCTTCTTTGCCAAGCTCACAAAGCTGCACCAAGGGCAATCTGCATGCGTCGAGGAGTGTTGTTGAAGAAAGACGGCTGGGCGGGAAGTGGCTGAGCTCCACTTAAAACGTCACCCCGCAGAGGATCTGCGTCCTCAAACTCAGGCGATGATTGGCGGCTGAATTTGACGAAGTATTTCACCACAAAATGTTGCGCATTCACACTCATGTACACTTTTGAAGATGTTGATAAAATCCAAACATACGCATTTGGAATATGGCGCCGCTGTCGCGAACTTCCTGTACTTTACAGATGTCCCCTTCAGCTTTCCCCATGTTCAACTCAGCAGTTGTGTCTATCGCTTCAAGGACGTATCCAATAACGGATATTCTTGGCGTATCGCAGGAGTCCCTTGTTCCACTCCTTCGATCTTCCTTTTCGCCAGGATATTCCTCGTCCTAATACCATTCACCGCCACAAGCACGACCAAAAGCATTTCTGGCATGACACTTAAGCACACCTTCGCAGCTGTATTGTTCTTGAAATTCGTGTTGGGGCTAAACGTGACGATAACGCTGTACAAGGTCCGTAAAAGAACGTAGGGGAGACTAAGGACAACAGTCTTGAGGAGCTACATTGATTTCCAGTTAGCGTTCGGCGAATGCCGTACTAGGAAATAGGGGGAGACCTCACGAGAGTAGCATCATCCCAGGCAAGAAGATGCGTGCGTCGTACTTGAATGAAAGACCGCCATGTCCAAAATGCTAGTATGACCTCGCACAATAAAAGTAGCAACACACCAACTTTCATCAGAGGGGTGGCATGGCTTTTCTTATCCGATATTTGCTGCGTGATTCCTACTATAACGAAGACCATTGAAAGCATAACTTGCATATGGAATGCGATTACCTTCGCCCACTCTATCTTGATATTTATCGTCGGATCGCGGATGGTTCGTCTGCTTGTCAATCAGCATTCAAGTTTGCTATAATAAGAACCAGCCGGTTTCTAGGATGGTGAATTGGGAGACTTACGCCTCATGAAGGATACCAGCCACTCCAAGTATCATGGGCGAGAGACCAATATTGGCGATGACAAGTGTTGCCGTAGTTGTAGTTCCAGACTTTTCGTCACCGATCTGAAGTACACTTCCAACGATACGAATAACGCAGAATGTTAGAACAACCATAAACCCTAGAAGACCTGGCTTTCCGTGTTTCCAGGTACAGTATGATATGGGCTGTATGAGGATTGCGTAAATGATAGCAGTCGCGACGAGAAGCGCAGAAGGCATGTTGATAGTTTGATCAGGTAGAGAACAAGAGGATTGGAAGCTTTTGGCGTTTAACTGAACACTAGAACACTGAGATGAATTAATATGTGAACTACGGCCACGATTTCTTCCTCGCGGCACTTATAGGGGAGTAAATTCAACTTAAAAGTTGACCCAGGCAGTGTTGGTGTTCGTTCCGAATATGGTATAGTGTGAACATTCTCGTTCCGCATTCAGAAAGGTGTATATATGGGGGCCAATCAGTGCGCATCCTCGCTGGCGCCAAATCCCATCTGAACCCAAGCATGAACTCAAACTCGTTCAAAAGGCGCCGATTGGGCTGATCACAAGGATTTACGACCATACTGTGAGAGAAGGTACGAGTATAGAACAGGGCTGTGGCCGGCAAGGATGCAATCCGTCAACTGTACTAGCTATTGCGCGTCCTTGACAATTTCGTCCGCGTTCGTTCCGACTTTAGCTTGGTTACTTTATGGTCGTTCCAGAAGCGGAAAGGCTACTGCTGCTCTGTCTGACCTTGCTAACACCTATGCCGTCCCACAAGGGAGGTCGAAAATCTCGATAGATGCACTCCAATTAACATTATTAATAGCTACAGGGTAATTCTCACCGGACTCATGGGACTGCGTGCTGAAGTTGAAGTCCGGCTTCGGATCAACACTGGAAGCCATAACATTCGTTACACCAGAACTGAACGCAAAACGAGCAGAGTCAGTGTTCTGTAACCGGTTGAAGGAGGAGAGTGCTTGTATAGAGCCTCCGACGTCTTAGCTAAGTGGTAATCTACACGATGAGATTTCGCAGCAAGACCTAAGATTGCCGCATTTTAACCTATGGCCTCCTGGATGATGGAAACTACATTCCCTCAGGGGCGCTGATGTTTCCTCAACACATAATAGTCCTACGCCCCCATGGTCTCCATGCTGTTTTGCACAAACCCCGGATTAATCACAATATTTCTTTGACTGCTTCCTACTTCTTCATTCCTGTAATGTCTGCCATCTTTCCACCCACTCCGAGTCCATCTCACAGTATTCATCCTTGATCATCCTCCTAGCTCTTTCGTTGTGAGCAAACTCGTTCGTGGTATTTCCTTGCACGGGGAAGATTGCCCGGAAAGTAACATCGCCCTTCTCACATTCCTCTGTTGTCTTGGATAGTGTTGGAAGTAAATATCCTGCATACGCCTCCTCTAACTCGGGAAATTCTGCAACGATTCTGCGTAGCTTGGGATACTGACGCTTTTTACAAGCTAGTTCTCTGACAACTCCCATGGTATAAACACCTCCATGTAGGATACGGAGTGTTTCGAGATTGGGTGGGAGTGTGTTGAAATACAATGTGGTCCTGTGCATTCTGTAGACTGGAGGGTCATAGCTGTGTCCTTCGGGGTCCTGCTCGTCCTCATAGAGTTTGTGGGAGAACGCAAACATGGGGACTACCAAGTGTTTCAATGCTGGCATGATGCACAAATCAATTCCAGAAATCGAGGTCGGAAAAGAGTGGATACTGATTTGGTGGTGCATTTGACGGTGCATGAGCCGTTGTTCATCATCAAAGATCGTAAGTGTCTCCAGGTTCTGCTGAACTATACTGGAGAAAGACTGCGTGTTCGTAATTATTTCGGGTCGTCGTGAAGAAAAGTGCTCCTTAACACCTCCAGCAAGTCTGGAAGACAAACCAACCGATTTCAGAATTGGTGTGAGAAGAAGCAGCATTGCGAGATAGGCCCCGTTAAGTCCAACAACAAGGCCATGATAAAGGCTCGCTCTGCTTTTTCCATCCGGTACGATTGTGACCAGAGCGTTCTGACATTTCGATAGTAGGCCGACACCCTTGGGTAGATCCAGCATTCCCGAAAGTTTCGCCCCGGAATCGCCACCCACAATAAGATTTATGGATGACAGGCTTTGTGCCAGATGCGGCTTTATCAGAAGTAACCAGACGAATCGTGGCGTGTTATGGATGTTCAACCAAGGATCTTTCAGCAGTATGTTTTGTGCTATATCCCGTAGCCGGCGATTGGTGAGTGCGAGACTGCGGAGATAGTGGTTTTTGGTTGGATTCTCAAAGACGTCCATAATCTCGAGCAATAGTTCGTCAGGGAGCTTCAAGAGTGATGGTGAGGTGATCTTTGGGTTGCTGATGTTGTCGTTGTCGTTGAAGTGAGGCACGGCCTGAGCACCTGGCGCTCCATCATTCTTCTCAATAACCAACCATTTTCGTGACAGTTTCAAATCCATATTCAAGAGCAAACCTTAACTAGTGCTTGGGGTGCTGTGATGGTACAAATTTTGACGATGCAGATCAAGAGGGGAACTCCACAGACTTTGGTTTAGGCAGTGAGCTTGGGAGATATCGACTTTCGAGAGGCGAGGTTGTGTTGCGCTAGTTCCGTTGGAGAGTTACGGTGAACAAATTGTCCAATTGCAGGTTAGCGTCGGTGGCACAGTGAACGCTATAAGTCATGCCTCTTGTAGTGACTTGTCCATTTATCCCATTACTCAGCCCAATTATTCTCTCCTATATCTGATCAGATACCGCTACTGTGATAAACAGCATTTCAAAACTCGCGGGAAGCCAGATATGGACAGAGCGTTGATGAGCCAAAAGTTATGACGAGTGAATCCTTGAGAATCAAGCCGTTAATCGAATTGAATAGAATTCTGCCTCGGGAAGAATCCTCAAGATCGTATACAGTCATATCATATTATCTTCGAGCAGATAAAGTAGAGTAAGTAGTAACTCCTTGCCACCGTTGGTGATGAGCCAAGAAACCCCACCATCAGTCTGTCTCCGCAATCACCCGGCTTGGTACCATAACAACCTTCCAATTTTGTGATTCGCTAGCCATCCGTAGATTCTGTACAATGTATTGGGCCTATGCCTAAACTCACCGCCTAGCTAAGCAAATCAAAGGACAGGAATAAGATAAACCCTTGGCAAGCTCAAAGCAAACCTGGCAGGTTTTCACGATTCAGGCGGCTGTGCTGTGCCACTTAATTGTACGAGTGCCAGACCGTATTCCGGGCCTTTAAGAATAGCTTAATGAGGGCGGGGTATGAGCATAAAGCACTGATCCGACCCTGACCGCTCTCTGATGGACTTCCTCATCGAGCCCCGCCGACTATATATAAACACTCATCATGGTCTACACAAACTTTATACTTTGTGCCCTACTTGCCGTCATGTCTTATACCAACGCCGAACCGAATTTACGAGACGAGCGATTGAGTTCTGTTCAAGCCCGATGGTCGACACTACTGTCTCGCGAAAATGTCAATCTCGACGGATTTCCAGAGTGCGCAAAGCCACACTGTAGTCCAACTGAAGCCTTAAGCCCCAGTAAACTCGGATGTAACGAGTCAACACTCACAAAGGAGTGCCTCTGCAAGATAGCCGTCTTGCCCCTCTCTTGTGTGCCAGTCAGTCCCTCAAGCGAAGAGAACTGCTGGTACGAAGCCGAAAACTGGTTTGCTGAACTGTGTGACGACGACGTCCCACTTGTCAATGCTACCAGCATGCCCTCATGTTTGAGCGATTGCACGACAAAGTGGTTGCGTAGAAGGGGATGCAGAACCAGTACTCGAAATTGTGTTTGCAACCTCGATAGCCAAAGAGTTGTAACGGCCGTGGGGGAATGTAGGAAACTGGATTGCATGAAGCATATGCAACCAAAGTTCGATGTTCCACTCTGGCAAAGACAGACATGCACTCAAAATAATGTGGACAGTTACGATGAAGGAGCATATCGAAAACGGAAGAAATTGGTCAAGACTGTGCAGATCGTAGTGCCTATCTTTGTCGGGTTAGCCGTTTTGTTGTGCTGGTTTGGCGTTTGCATTTCTCTCGCGAATGGTAAAAGTTGGTCTCCATGTGGCTATGTTACGCTCTCGATCTGTGTGCTATTTGGCGTTATTCCGCCCATTTTCATACTCCTCTAAGAATCAAGTATACTCATAGTGCAGTCCACAGAATGAAGATTGGTCGAATCAAAGTTCCAAACCGTCTTTTACCCACAACGCCTATCGCCCCAAAACTTTACCGCACCCCAGCGTAGGTGTGCCAGTTTTTGTGCTCCAGTTATAGACATCATACGATACTTACAATAGTGGTAGTTTGAAGTATGCAACTGAAGACGAAGTAGGTACTGATTGAATTACTGCAAGACTGCAAATTAGGTCAACTCTTCAAGGATAGTCCAAGCAAAATGTAGTTTTTATTGTCTTCATAAGGACACGATTTGCTAGTGGAGGGGTGGATTTTGTAACAAAACATCTATGGCGGGCTATAGCACGCTCTCGTCTTCCATCCTTAGTGCAAATCAGCATACTGGCTAAAATCATCCTAGCCTGATTTACGAGTATTGAATAGAGGGCATATATACTATGAGAATATTAGACGGATATAGCTGGGCATTTCTGACATCGGTGGACATGCCGCGCATCACAGTTTTGCAAGGATAAAATACATTGTTGCTAAATCTTGAATAGAGGCAATTCATGTAAAGACTTCTATTCCTGGCTAGGAGAAGTTCACATCTATCGATACTGCTGAAAGCCAGCGAGAGAGTATAGCTATTGCAAAGTATCATTCCCAACGCATTCCCAAACGCAAAACATGACATATAGAGAGAGAAAGACTTATTTTTCCTTAATTTGCTGTCAATATAGCCTGGAAACCCTTGGCATGGCACTTCCAAATATGTCAATCGAGCATTGTGTGGCATTCAACGCCATATTCCTTCACAGAGAGACCAAACTCGTGAAATCGATCTGCGCAGAAACATTACCAACTCTCAATATCCACCGATATTCCTGTACTTGATGACAATTTCAGGAGCTCCAAAATATACGCCACTCACCGAGACGTGGGAACGTTGTAGAGCTGGCTGTGAAGATGGCTCGTAGTTATGTACACGCCGCTTCATCCACGTCGTGTAGTTCGATATATATAAGGCTCCGAAGTAGAAAGGCCAGGACTGGAGGCGTCGAAGTCTCCAAATGAGCCGCATTGTCCTTCCCGTAACCGTAGTTGGAATCAATGAACAAAACCTTTTGTACAATAGGTTTTCGGAGCCATGTGAACCGCTGGAAGAATCGAACAGGCGAGAATGTTATATCTAATACTTTTGGGAAGCTCGAGCATCCACAAGGTTGGAAATACCGGCGCCCATATCGCGATCACATGATGCAACCCCTGGGAAGGAAAGGCAGTCTCTGTTGTATCTTGCAAGTACCTCAGAAGTAGGTGGAAACCTAAGTAACGAAAGCGAATGACGTCAGGGGAGGTAATGCACCAGAGTATCGAAAATAGACTTGCACGGCTCCCTTAAATTCTCTGAAAGGTTGCCGGCTACCAAACACACGTATGAGCCACAAACACGTCCCGACCAGTCCATATATACCAAGCCCTCTTAAATGTGATCCTAGCTCTCGGCGCTGGTTCCGATTCCTGTCGTCGATAAATTCGGTTCAAATCGCAAGGTCAATGTGGAAAACCGCTCCCCCAATACGGAGATCCCCGTGCTACTTTCATTGTGTCCTCCTCCATAATGAACAACCTTCTTACGAGAGTAGTTTCAATACCAGTGTTGCGTCTTATTGCTTATGGTAGTTGTTATCAACTCAACAAATTCTCCGGAAGCGGAAACCATTACGCTCAATCCTCACACACGGGGTCTGCCTGCATCGAGTCATATTGGCGGAAGAATTCGGTTCTTGTAATCTCAAGAGGCACACAACTGACATCGGCTAAGGCTTTGAATTTCGTGATGTACTCAGAATGGCGAGATTCGGTGTCTGCCACACAGAGGCGGATGTGGCTAAGAACGGGAAAATTGATGTTCTTGGTTTCAAGAACGGGGAGAAGCCAAGAGCACGTTGCGCGATCCGCCTGATGAATTTCTAGGTGCTGGAGGGTTTGAGGCAGACATCCTAGCGCTGGTGCAGTCGGATCGTGGGCGTCTTCGGGGCGGTCGCTCCGACCATAGTAGAAGCCAATCATGGCGACTTTCGATATGATGAGACGTCGAAGGCGCTGGAAGCATTGGAGTGTCTGAATGGGGGTGGAATTGGCAGAAAAAACTTCAATCCAGTTCTGCGGAAGCTCGAGAGTTTGCAGTGTAGGATGCACATGGCTTAAGGCCATAATGACTTTGTTGAAATCTTGAGGGTACAGCCCGAAAGAGTCCTTCGATGTGGTATCACATAATTGCCCATATGTGTGAGACAGCCGCAGTATCTTGAGAGTATTCATGCAAGAGAAGAGTCGTGACATAGCGTCGAAATTCAACACTGTTTCCTCGTGGTAGGGATCGACGAAGCCCAGCGACGAATGAAATTCACTCAAATTACCGAAGAAACTACCGGACCCGTATTCCATGATGCTGTTCACCCTGAGGATGCGTAAATTAGGGAGTGATGGGAGGTGCTGCAACTGCGAAAGTGAGGTGACATCAAGGATTTTGATTGCCTTGAGTCCGGCCACTTCCGTCACCACCGCATGAGCGTTGGGAGAATCACAGAATAGTTCGTGAATTCGGACAGTCTCGTCTCCCCAGTATCGATTGATGAACAACACACCGAGATTCGGAATGAGAGCAAGCACCAAGCCAAGGTAGGCATTCACATATCCATCAATAAGATTCAAAATCCATTGTTCGATAATGTGAATATCAAACCCGAGCTGCCTCAATGATGTCTCTGCTTGTGCGGCAAAATGCCGTATTGGGAATGGCTGCGGTATGGTAACCTTTTCCCGGGCTTGTCGTAGATACTTGTAATTGTTGGGTTCTATGCTGAGAATCTTGACATACTTCCTGAGCGCAGGGCGCTCCAAGAGAGTCCGGGCTAGGTTAACAAAGCTTGCTCCTTGGTAAGACTCGCTTGTGCCGCCCTCGTCGTTGTAATAATTGCATGAACCTCGCACAAGAACTAGGTCTCTAAAAAGAATCTCTTGTCCACAGGCTTGGAAGCGCTGACTGACTAGCGAAACCGACCTTAAATCTCCGTAAAGTTCGCCATACCGCCGAGCATGCCAGTTAGAACTTCCATAGAAGAGGCGGGGTCTGAATTGGTGAAGGTTATCAACTATTTGGAGGAGTATTTCATCCGGTAGCCTGTAAATCATGGGAGACTTGGCGCTAGGGTCGTCCATCATGAGAGCAGATTGCTCCCCGTTTGCTATGAGAAGTCTCAAAGTCTTGAATTTTCAAGACCCGTGGACCACAAAAGGTGTTTCCAGGCCTGGGGGTGTGATGGAGAGGTTCTTGGTCTTGCACTGTCGTGTATCTTGTTGAGCTTGTGTGAAGTCATTGGCGAGTTAGGATTGATAGCGGGGGTTGAAGGTTGAAGAGGGTGTTCAGGAAGTAGAAGAGTGCACGAGAGGGCTGCAGCCTTGTTGGCTGTCTCTAGGCTATACCGAATTGAGCGCGGGGCTGAATGTGGGTGGATCTTATTGTGAACCGTGCGGATGGAGAGCACCTGCACCGTTGCAGCCCTGGGTTCGAAGAAGTTCATTAGATTTAAAAGCCGGCCATGTTTACGAATGATTCCGAAATATCCGTACCGCCTATCATGATTGAAGGGTTGCAGGTGCTTGTAGCATAAGTGGTCACGTGTTATTCTCATGCACTTCCCAGCACACATGATCCTCAAGAGCGACAAACAACCTCGACCATCTCCCGGCTCCTGGCCGCAAATCCGTCGGAAATGGACTCAAGATCTTAATCTTACAGCTTACAAGTACCTGCCTAGGTAGGTATCGTGCAAAAAAGAATGTTACCCCACCATGATCCTCTTCAACGGGAATAGCTGACTCATGCGCTATATCCACACCATAAGAGCAACTCACTGCCATTGCTCCAGAAGTCAATACCGCTAACCAAAACTCCACCCTCTCGAACAACTCTCCACATCATAATCCAAAAGTCCACCAAAGGCCACCAATCAGAATGCTAGACCCAACCTTCCACATCACAACCCCCCGCCTCTACCTCACTTACATCCAACCCACCGACCCAGCCCAAAGCGCCTTCTTCCTCAAACTCTACAACCCCCCAGAGCACTCCGCACACTATCCCTTTCTCTCCGCCGAAGCCATCCTCCAAAAAATGCAGCTCGACGAACTCGAACAAGACCAAGCCAACACGGGCTTCGGCCGCTATCTCGTATGGCTCAAAGACCCATCCAGCGACCACTCCCCCTCCATCCCTTTGGCAATCCGCCTCGAGACCTGCCAAATGATCGGCGGGACTACCCTGAAAATCCGGCCAGCATCCGGATGCCCCATTCCTGATATCGGTTTTAATTTTTACAAGCCCTTTTGGGGCAAGGGGTACGCGAATGAGGCTACCACTGCACTGATGCGGTATTTTGAGGAAGAGAGGGGCGTTACGGAGGTTTTTGGGTTTACGGATGCGACGAACTTGGAGGCGAATAAGCTGTTTGGACGGCTTGGGTTTGAAGATCGGGGGGTAAAGGGGCTGAAAGGGATCAGAGAGGGGGAGATTCAGTGTGTGGTGTGGGCGAAGAAGGGGATGAATGAGGATTTAAGGGTGTATGGCATATCGTGAGGGCCTAGTTTGGGGCATTTCGAGTCTTTTTGGGTTGTAATCTTGTTATCTTGTGGTAGATTCCAAACAGGCTATATCACTGCACAATTACTGATGAATGACGACCAAGTTTCTCACTTGCTAAAAGAATGATATATCACCCTGCCACGTAGTATAGGTGTGAATACGGAGATTGGTTAGGTATAAGGTAGAAGATCTCATTCTCGAAAACACAATTATTTGTTAGAATCTAACTTCAAGATATGGTCATTCCGTCAAGTATGGTAGGTCGGATCACAATCCCCATCCAAGACGCCATCGCATTGTGTTTCCTCCAACCCTCCCTTAATACGCCCTTGAACCCCCGTTTGTACTCCACAACGCCTCTTGTAAATTCTAAGATCTTACAAATCCAGGGAACTTGCGGCACCAAGTTGAAGGCGCTTGCACACCAAGTTTCCACCTGAAAGGATCAGTCGAGCAAGTTGAAGCTTGGATTGACGTTGCTCTTCTCCGCGCCGGCATAGGTTATAGTCTCCTTGGTATGATGGCGCGCCTGGGGCACGGCGTTGTCATCAAAATCGATGAGAAGATCAGTGTTCGTGACAGGCTTCTTCTTTTTCTTCATGGGCAAGAAATCCATGAGATCTGTTGGTTCCGGAGCGCTGGAAGATCCATTCTTGACTGGCGAGCTACGATTAGAAGTATCCATAAACTTGGTATCATGTTCTCTCATCTTCCGAATGTACTCTTCGTCGTCCTCTTTCGCACCGCCATTCGCATATTTGACCCACTGTTCAAGACTGGTGATCTCTGACTCCTTGTTGTCGACACGGGTCGTGGGAGGGCTGGCCTGGGCGAGTCGAGGAGGTGCTTGCGAAGCTTGAGGGGCTGGATATTGCACACTCGCGTACGGACCAGGAGGAGGAAGCTTCCGGGTGCGGCTTGCACCATCTCCCTGCGCGGGTTTCAATGTGGGCCGCTCGCTGTTCCCATACCTCCTCTCACAGATATCACATCGACAAGAGTCGCAGCACATCGCTGTGCATGGGTGTCCACAGGGCTGGACGCGCTTCAGGCATTTCTGGGTACAATTTATCATGCCGTTGTCAAAGCTGCAGGAAGTTAGTATCTTACAATAGTTGCATACTCGGAGACGGGGTACTCACGGATGGCACCTCAGCAAGCACATGTGTCCGCATGGCAGTGTACAGCGGCAGGCCTGATCACAGCCACCATTCACGTATTCCCAATCATTCGGCTCTACAAGTCCATTAGTACGTCGTTTTATTCGGGGCCATTGCGCCCATGCACTTACCTTCGATCCAGGTCTTGTTCTTATGCCGAGAGCAAATGAGCGGGAGCAAATATCCTACCCGGTGCTTGTGAGCACTGCCCTCTGGGCCAGATCTTCCCTTGGACTTCTTCCCATACATGATCTCTATCACCTCAGACCAAATGATGCTCTCACAGGCAAGCATCTCTGCATTGCCAAAGAGGTAAAACCCTCGCTTTGCTCGTGACAGTGCGACACACACGCGATTATCAACAGACAAGAAGCCAATGTTGCCTCGTTTGTTGCTGCGCACGAGTGACAAGATAACGATATCGTTTTCCTCCCCTTGGTAGGAATCCACGGTGACTATATTGAGAGCCCCATGCGCTCGCAGATTAGGGTGCGTCATGAGTTTCTTGTTCAGCAGCTTACGCTGGCCGTTGTAGAAGGTGAGCACGGTGATCTTGCTCGGGTTGACATTGTTAAATACCAGATAATTGAAGAACCCCACGATCATATCAGCTTCCTTCTCATTCAACGCCGACTGATTGCCATCACGCGACTCTCGCCACTCGTGCGTGAAGAAGAATGAGTTGCAACCTCCCATTCCTTCAACCAGAGGGCGGTTGTTGAGATCAGTGACGCTTGCGTGATCGCGGATCATGTCTCCATATATCGGCACCAAGAGCTTACGAATCTCGGGAATCATGCGCCGCTGTCGGGACAGACATTCCATCTGAATGCCATTGTTCACCATGCGCTCGAAGAGAGATAGGTTGAGGTGGTATGGCTTATTTTCAAACTCGCGAACCTGGCAGCGGGGCCGTAGCTGTTGGTGATCGCCTACCAGAATAAGGTGTTCCAATGAAGGCAGGCAGGCGGAAGTTACAGGTGCCTCAAGCGTCTCTGCCGCTTCTTCAACTAAGACAATCTTTGGCTTCAGATTGGCAATCGCAGCACGATATTTGCTCAAACCAGTGGTGGTCAGTCCGACGACGCGCTGCTCCCGAAGGATGCGGTCATCTTGCTCCCATTGACCTATTTGGCGCTGTTTGACCAGCTTCTCGTACGCTTTGGCGTGCCCCCGGAACTCTTGCAGGATGATTCGCTTCGTGTGACGCAGGAAATAGTTGTAAATATCTCCTCGATCGACAGGTGGGATGTTGTTGAGATCGGGAGTGGTCTTCAACACATCTCGGATATCAGCATCCGTCCTCAGGTTGCCACCACATTTGCCGATCTTGTTGTCGCTGAGAAGAATGTATGGCCCCTTCAGCGTTTCGAAGTCATCATCCTGGGCAAAGGCCTCTGCTTCTAGCTCTTTGAGCTGCTCGACCTCGAAGTCGTCCTCTTCGAACTCCATACCGAAATCATCGGGTTGAAGAGGCCTATCACAATCCCTGAGACACCTGCCCATCCACTGCTCCATTTGGATCCCAGGCGTGTCGGGTGATATGCCCATCACATACTGTGCCTCCATTTCCAAAGAATCAGCTTGCCCTTGAGTGATCAATCCAAGCTCGACCAAGGTCTTGTGAGAGAGTAGTGGCTTGTCTTGCTCCAGTGGGGACAGCAGCATTCGCATCTTATTCGCCAACTTTTTGATTTCAACCATAGCGGTGTGTTTGCGACTTCCTCCTATCTTCTGCTGAGACATACTCTGTCGAAGCTCAAACAAGGTCCTGGCTTTTATGATGCCAGTGTCTTTGCTACGACCACCCATGCGGGCGAAATGTGGCTCGAACTCAGCGATGTGGCGCAGAATCTGGTCAAGAGCATGGTTCGTTTGACAGGTTACAATAATAGGGGAATCACCTGATCGCATGTTGGCCAGAAGGATCTTGAGCGCGATCACCGATACGTACGTCTTGCCCGTACCAGGGGGTCCTTGAATAACAGCGAGGCGGTTTGTAAGGATGCTTTTGAGCGCAGCCGATTGGGACATATCCAGTCCGTGAGATCTGCTAGAGGGCCATGACTGCAGAATGTTCACATTTTCGAACTCCTTGGACTCCTCTATTGGGACGAGAGGACTCATGTCGGTGAATGGGTTCTTCAAGACGTATTCGGGGGGATCGACATCCTGCTTTGCCTGCACCAGGTGTTCAGAGAGAGGGAATGGTTCGCGCGCCATATGCTGCAGGGCAGTCATGGTGTGGCGGCTTGACTCAAAGAAGCTGGCTCGACACTCAACCATGATCCACTTTCTCATCGGATCTATTTCTACATCATCTGAACGGGCAAAGAATAGGTCAATCTCCGGCGGATTTTGACTCAGTGCTGATATAGGGCGGGCGGCCACGGTTGCAATGATGCATTTTGTCTGGAAGGTGTCGTCTGCAGGCGACAAAGCGACCAGCGTGCCGGTGATCAGGCGCTTCGACTGCTCCCAACGCACGTATTTCTTGACCCGGCTAAGAGAGAAAGCAACCCTTACAGCAAGACCCCGGTTGGAAAAGACGATAGCAGTGATGTGGACTGGATCATAGACGCCGATGCTGGCTCCGCCGAGATACTCGCTTTCGTCTAAGAAAGGAGCACCTCGAACCTGTTCAACAGCCTCCCGGAGTGGTCGAATCGCATCCTCTCGGAGAAGATTATAGTGGGTGCCAAGATAGTCGTCGACAGACTCGAAGCTGCCCTCGGGCTTGTTAGGACGAATGTCTTCGCCAACGTCAATAATATTGATGTGGTTGGCATTTGGCTTTGATAGAATCTCCGATGAGGTAGGGATCTCTGGTTTCTGTAGCCAGAGCCCACCAGCAGGGACCGGGGTTTGAGTCGCCATGAAGTACTCCTGGATCCCCAGGTTGCGGCTGGCACCAATTGGGACGCGGGCGAGGTCAGAATAGGCACGAGAACCATTACCGCCAACGAATCGCTCGGTGAGATGAGCATTCATCTCGCTACTGTCTGCAAAAGAGTTAGCGGGGTTGACTTGGTCTGCAGTCACCAGCCGAGCATGAGCAGGCATAGGCAGAGTGTTTTGGCAGTGAGTTGGGAGGCTTTTGTCACTTACCGACGTCATCATTCTCAGAGGCGGCCAGGCCGGCGAAGGGGTTTCGGGACGCCGCTGTTCCTCCTGCTCGATTGTGGGCGCGATTGCCCTGGGTTGTTTGCCACCCAGGGCGACCGCGTTTGTTGGCTTTGCCAGCCATGCCCGCGCGTGTGGAGCTTGCCCAGGTGGATTTCGGGTTGTGGGTTGTGGGTTGGGTGTTGGGTGTTGGGTGAAGAGGGGTGGTCTTGCAAGTTGCGGGCTGCAAGTTGCGGGTTGCAAGTTAAGAGTTGTCGTGTGACCAAGTAGGAGGAAAGCGCGTTGGAAGGAAGACGCGTTTGGGAGGAAAGAGCGCTGGAACACGACGCGGTGATGGAGCGAAATCACCTGACCTGCTCAGCTTATCGAGACGAACGAGACGACAGCGAGAATGAGACGAAGCAGGTGGAAACCGAAACAGGTGAATATCAGCGGGGTATGGTGTGTCTGCCGATCCAGTTTCGACGTGGCCGTAACGGATGATATACCTCTGCAGCCAGCCAATGTCCCCGGCGAACAAACGAAGATGCGTGAGAGAGCCCCCCACGGAATCAGAAAGGGACAATCGGATTCCACTGCACTCGAGAAAACAGGCGTGCAGGGTGAGAGGGCAAAAGAGAAAGCGGTGAAACGGTCAATATGAAGGAAACAGAGGAATCTGGCAGCGAAACCATACACTGCCAGGCTATCATCGCTTGTTCCTAGGCATGCTCTTTATCGAACCGTGGAGATGGAAGCGCTGAGACGAATGAGGGACAGAAACTGCACCGGGCGTTGGCTCGCACTAGGCTCAGGTCATTGTTTGCTCCCTCCACGTCCAGGACTAGTTCGTAGTGTTTGACACACAATTCTTGGATAGCTACGCATAATGCCTGAAGAAGAGGCTACCTCATGAAGCGGGCATCGCTCTCAAATTGGGCCTCGTTTGCCAGAGGAGCAGTCCAGAACAGAAGGACCAGAGAGGCTTCCAGAGGGCATTGGGCCAGCCGCATCTGACAGTACGCCTGGCAGATGCCACGGTTGAGACATCCCTCCAAACATGTCTTTGAGAACTAAGATATGCGCCTCTTCACGATTCTCACCAAGATGGCGCTGGGTAGTGGATGAGTCCACTGCACGCTTCAACGCGCTGACGTTGAAGTAGTCGGGCTTGGCATCAGCGGCCTTGCTGGTTGGTCCGTCTGCCGCACCTCCGCGAACTAAGGCGGAGAGCCTGAGCAACGCGACCCATGGCCCAACAGGACGTCACTTGCGCACAGCTCGGCACCGCAGTGGTGTAGTTACCACGCTTTAGAAGCTCGTTCGCGCAGTTTATATCCTTGCTTCGGCACGTCCATCACGTTACCTTTTGCCTTCCTGTCACGAGCTTCAACCCCACGTCGCCCACTGCGGTTTATGGACCGAAGATGAACTTCGACGACGACGATGAGAATGGTGCTGGTGAGCCGCTTGCCTATGACCCTGGGCACATGCTAATTGTGTATCAGGCTCTCCAGACACGAGCTCGGAGAACGACAACGACGAGATGATGGAGGACGTGGACGATGGAGACGGGGACGCCGATGCCGATGCCGATGCCGACGGCGATGGAGATGGTGATGGAGATGGCGATGGAGATGGCGATGGAGATGACGGAGACAACGACGACGATGATGGGGATGGCGACAACGACGACGACGACCAGGACGACGCCGAGAGCCCATCTCAATCCCAGCGACCGCGAGCCAACGGTGCCCCCCCGGGTCCGTCGCGCACAAGCACGAACCCGACTGTCATGCTCACCTCGCCTTCCCCCAAAGCTGCCTCCTTGGGATCAGCGGGCGGTCTGCCATTTCGGCCAAGCATGCGCCCCGAAGCCCTCACGGCGACCGTGTACGATATCGTCCCGACCATTGCGGCCCCCCATAGCACCTCGATAAACTCAATCACCTCAACATTGGACATGCGGTGGGTCTTCACGGGGGGTGCAGATGGATATATACGGAAATTCAATTGGGTGGATACAGCGAACGGGAAGCTGGCGCTCACAGTAGCCCAGCGACATCCATTCGTGGATAGCGTGACTAAGGCGGGCGTGCTGTTGAGCTACTGGGAAAACGAAGACAGCTCAGATCGTGCCATGTACGACTCCCACAACCTGTCCCCGGTCTATTCACTCGCTGTACAACACCAAGCACTCTGGTTACTCTCCGGGACAGAGTCTGGGGGCATCAACCTTCAGTCTGTCCGCCACCAGGAAGGGCATCGCATTACCACGCTCCGACAGCATACCTCAGCTGTATCCGTGCTTGTGCTCGCGCAGGACGAGCAATCAGTCCTTTCGGGCAGCTGGGACAAGACTATCAATGACTGGGACTTGAACACTGGTCAGGTCAAGAGACGATTTGAAGCCGCCGGCAGTCAGATATCTGCGATCGAGCAGCGTCCCATCTCATCATTGCATATCCCACAGGACACAGACGCAGTGGCAATGCCAAGCGGAACATTCTCATCTAACAACGCCTCTCGACCGCAAGCCAACGGGACACTTTCAAACGGCGTTGGCTCATCGACCCGCGCAAAGGATGAGGGCAACGATGATGCCCAGGGGTCCCCAGATGACTCCCTGTTTGGAGACAAAGACTCACTGTTTGGTGATGATAAAGATCCCTCCAACGGGCCCTCTGGGCTGGCACCTTTCGGGGATGATGACGAAGATGAATTTTCAAGAGCCATAGCAAACGGCATACAACAAGCCGACGAAGATGGGCAGGGTGACCTCGACATGATGGATATTGGGGGCCCTGTGCAGGCTCCACCACCCGTCATGCCGCCTGATCCTTCGCAAGAAGCATCAAACTCCACCCAAACCGACTCAACAGCCAACGGTATCGGAGACACACAGCCCAGCACAATCCTCAATGGCCTTCCTCACTCTGAAGAAACAATCCCAATGACAAATGGCACCGGACCACAAGCTGAGCAACCTGCATCATCGGAGTCTACCTTTGTTGCTGCCTCGATTGACGGCACGTTACGGATTTGGGATCGGCGGCAGCCCAACCCGGTTGCGCGCATATTCCCCTCTCGATCAACACCTCCTTGGTGCATGAATGCATCCTGGTCGCCAGACGGGAATTTCATATACGCTGGTCGGAGAAACGGGACAGTTGATGAGTACAGCCTCCATAAAGGACTTCGGGAGCCGCGCCGGACCTTTAAGTTACCTGGTGTCAGCGGTCCAGTGAGCGCTGTGAGGACGATGCCAAATGGCAAGCATCTTGTCTGGTAAGCTGCGTTTGCTATTTCTCTCAAATCGAGTCTCTAACCGTGAACAGTGCATCCTATGACATCCTCCGACTCTACGACCTGCGCGAAGACGAGGCCACCAAATTCGCAGTCCCCTATCTCATTGTGCCCGGCCATCGCACAGGCGTCATCTCGCAACTGTATCTTGATCCAACGTGTTCGTTTATGATTTCCACAGGGGGCAACAGAGGGTGGGAAGGCAATACCACCGAGGTGTTACTGGGTTATGAAATAGGATTCGGTCAGTGATTTGCTTTAGCTATACCCATGGAAAGGAGCGGCGTTTGGACTTGCATCGAATCATCGCATGGGCTTATGTGGTTTCTGGTGGTCGGTGCCTATTTGGGTACGAGGGTAGTGGTTTTTATTCTGTGTACTGTATGTAGTCTTGGTGGAGTCGCCGTCTTCCTTGCAGTTGATGGGTGGATAAAGTTTTACGTATATGGTCCACGCCTCAGATTCTCTACGAATGCTTGCGCGGTATGATTTCATTGTAACTGCATGCCTGATTGATAGATATCACATGATGGCTTCCCTTCAACATCAGAGGCCTAGCATGGCTCAGCCCTCCCGTCCAAGCTGAAGCAAACAACTCCCCCCAAACCAGTCCAAACATCTCTCACAAGTCCTCTAGGCAACACCGAAAACAACGGGCAGCCTTACCCTTTCCTTTCCTCCCCAGCTCGCGTGAACACCCAAGTGCTTACACGCCAGAAGACCCATGCCAAGTTTCTCCGAGTGAACGATGTTAGACCAAATCCTTGCACACTGATTGGCCGAACGCCTCACGTGCCACATTTCTGAAGGTCGCGTCCTCGCGCCACAAAAAGTGAACCATCTTAAAGGGCCTCGCCCCAGCGAACAGAGACGATGAATTATCGTGCGCTTTCTTACCGCTCGTCATCGCGTTTTGTTTCTCGCAAACTACGACGAGGCCAGTCTACGCGGAGCGTGCTTGGAGAGTTAGGTTTTGCGACAGTGAAAGAACTTCAGCCTGGAGGACGTCATTCTGCGCCCGCAATTTTCTGAGGGAAGAGACCGCTAGGTTCTACGACATTTGAGTTTTGAAGAGCCGGGATATCGCGAATGAAGACTTCCGAGAGTTACTGGGAGTTTATTAGTGAAGGGGCACATCTCCAGCCTGGAAGCAAGAGCTAGGCACAAGACCAGAGATCAGGCAAATCCGAAATCGTGTGAATAACGCCTCATACCTGCCTCTCTTCACGCAGGCACTATGGAAACCCTGGCAGCAACCGAAGAATCCAGCATCTCGCTCCTCCTGAATGGACTCGCCAAACAACACAATCCTACGTTCCTGCCGCAAATCACGCCCATGCCTGGCCTCAATTTCAGGCTTGCTGCGCCGGACTTTGTGGCTACGCCTCCCTATGTCTTGTACGCCGCAAAGGACGACACGTACGATGATAGAGCAATTTCTCTAGTCTATCTTGCCGAGGGGGCGGCGAACTCGGTGTACAGAATTCGCCCCTGGACTCCTGAAACGAAGGCAGATCAGCACAAATTCATCTTTCTAGATCGAGCGCGGGCGCGGGCGTTGTGCCGGGAGCACTTCGTTGGCAAGCTGATCCGCATCTCCAAGGGGAACGCGAAGACGGTGTCGGGCTTGAAGATTAAGAAGGCGTATGAGACGGATATTAGACCAATGTTTGAGGGCGGATTTGAACGGCATCTTATGGATATGGAGACAGTTGTTGTATGCGATGAGCTTCCTGAAAAGTCAGGAGAGAAGAAGAAGAAGGAAGAGGGTAGAGTGCAGATGATGTCGAGTCCACATGTAGGGCTCCTAATGGAAGACATGTCGTCTTGCGCAAAGAAATGTATCACAATCGAAATCAAACCGAAGTGGTTGGTGCAATCGCCCAACGCGCCCAGGAACGCACATCGGTGTCGGACATGCGCGATTCAGGCGCAGAGAGTGTCAGCAGGGAATAAGAAGAAGGAAGGATATCTCTGTCCACTACAGTTGCTGCATGGGAATGTTGAGCTGGTGAAACCGTACCTTCACCACAAGGTCATGAAAGAGATTACGAGATTCCCGGAAGATGCGCCGGATGTGCCCGATGACTATGTTGCACAGGTTTTATCCGAATATCTCACCCAAGGCGAGGGTAACCGTCTCCTTCATCACCTTAGTAGTCTCCAAGCACGTCTGGATAAATCGGGTATTCTCGATGCCTCATGGCCTTCCACCAACCCTCTAGGTCACGCACCCAACAACACCCATTCAGACAGCCTGCACAACTTCCTCCCTCCCAGCAACTCAAACAGCACCACCACCACCACCGACACCATCCTAGACCCCTCTACATCACCAATAACAACACTACACCCCATATCCGAACTGGGCGGATACAACACAGAAAGCCCAGAAGATTCACACATCCCCCAATCCCACGACGCCGAAATGACACTCCTCCACGCCCTCCTCGGCACCTCTCCCCTCCCCTCTCCACCCCTCATCCCCTCCTTCCCAATCTTCTCTTCCCCATCCGCTTTCCCTCCTTCCATCTTCCTACATACCCACCACCACCACACACCCAGCCCCACCCACACCCAAACCCTAAGCGATCTTCGCCTCGCAATGACACTAAGAGATTGCTCCATGTTTGTGCGGTTGACGTATACGCCCGGAGCCTTCCCACCAACCACATCAAAAGCAGAAACAGAAACAGAAACGGACTCGAGTATCACCGTGGAAGCGAAACTCGCAGATCTGGATTTCAAGAGCGCGGATAAGTTTGAGGATTGGGCGGAGAAGGAGAGGGGGTTGGTTGAGGGGGGGTGGTATGAGGGTGAGGAGGATGATGGGGGGAAGGGGTGTTGGGTTGCGGCAGAGGTGGAGAGGGTAGGGTAGGTGGGGAACGGGGAGGATGGGAGGAAGTGGGTGGTGTAATTATATGCTCAAGAGCAGATGGATGGGATGGGGAGGTAATGCGGTTGGGCAATCTTCTTGCTGCATCTTGGGTGCTTTTTGTGGTTCCTTTGGGTATGGAGCTTTTGCGCTGGTATTGAGATTTTTGGAAACTAATATGTGGGTGGTTGGTATGTTTGGGTCTCGCATTTATGGGGGCGGGGGGGGGGGGGGGGGGGTTTTTTTTTTTTTTTGTTTTTTGCCAGCAGCTCGATGTCTCGAGGTTAAAGTGTATTCGCAGTACTTAGGATATCTAATTTACCACAATGTGCATCTTCTGTTAATTTGGCGACGCTGGAGGAAATATATGCATCCATTAAAATTAGTTATTACTGCTATATTACACAAACACGGGGTATATGTGCTCGCAAAACCCTCCCACTCCCAATTCCCATTCCAATTTCCCACTCACCTCCCTTTCTCCCGAACACTCCCCCTCCAGACTCCTCACTCCCCACTCCTATACCCTACTCATCCATACCCACCTCAAACACCCCCTTTGCCAGCTTCGCAACCTCACTCCCCAAGCCCTCCAACGCCTTCTTGATCCCCACCACCGTCTCCTCCTTCAACTTCCCGTTCCTCGAGTAGAAGTCCACACCCACAGGCGTAAACAAGGTCTTGGCGAAATACGTCACAACCCATTCATTCGTCGTGCCTTCCTCAACACCGTAGCCCAAGATCTCCCACTTGGACGACGCAATCATGAGCCAGCCTTTTCCACGCCAATTGTAGCCGAGACTCGCGACGTCTTTTGTTGTTTCGGCGTCTGCGTCCAAGGCTGCGGCTGCTTGCTCACCGGTCACAGAAAACGGCTTGTCCAGCCCGTGCACTGTCTTCGTAGAGGTGGAGTTTAGTCCCTGGTACGTGACCACGTCGTCAATGTGCACGGGCGACGTGCCGGCCACGGGCGTATATGTGATTTTGACGTTCTTGTTCGTCTTCCACATGGGCAGGGTCGAGTGCGTGACGTTCCATGTTCCGGTGAGGAAGCTGAGCGGGGGAGGGGCGATGGTGGGGTGCGCGGTGGCAGGCAGGCTGGAGGGGGAGCGGAGGGCGATGACGGGATTGGCAGGTGCGGGTGAGGGTGCGTTGAGAGAGGCCGTCGGCGGGGAAGGTGAGGATTGTTGTTCCGCGGCTGACATTTTGGAGGATAGTCGCCGGGGAGGGAATAGTTATGCGAGGGTCGGTATGCAAGTGGACAAGTGTGGTGGCTAAGCGGTGGAGCTGAGTTGAGCTGGTGGGTACGAGGACGAGGCCTGCGGGCTGGAGTGTCGGGGTGCGGTGGTGATGGGCTGCCTTGCTGAGCGCAATCGGGGACTTTGAGGTCGGTGGGAGCCTGCGAGCCTGCGAGCAAAGAAGAGGGCGAGACAAATGGTCAAGGACGTTTTGCTAAAAAGTCGCAGCAAGCTCTTGCACGGCACGTCACGTCGCCGCTGCTCGTAGGGCTGAGGATGCACGCGAGCGACCGGGGACTCCCCATGCCGAACGGCGCTCGCCAAGCCCGCCACATCTAAAACCAGAATAGCCTCGTCGCCTCCCCCACGGCGACTTGCACATCCACCTCGCCTCTAGATGTGCTGCACAAACACCGCTGGACCCGTGGCGGCACATATGTTCACTGCATCGGCACAGCAGTTCTCCATTCACAAGACTGGATGTTTCCGGCTAAGTATAGGGCATTGATCGCCGGAGGGTTTCGGTAGCGTTTGAGCACTCGCTGACGACGCCTGAAACTCTTTACGTCGCTGCTGAGGCTGTGCTGTGCTTGCCGCGCTCCACAACAGCTGCACCGGAGTGCTGTGCCCTTGCCTACGCCTCGCAGTGTGCGCTGGGCATCCTCAGCTACGGATACGGGGAGGCACAGGTAGAATTGGTAGCCTGCCTACATAATACGGAGACCCCTACGTTTTCCTTGTCGAACATTTTCAGTCACCATTCGTTTTTCACAGACCGTACTTGGTGCAAACGTTTTCTCTACCAGTCCCATTCACTCAGTCATTCAGCGTTTCGCGTAGACTCTCATACAAGTATTATTATCGGGTTTGCAAAAGGGAATCAGTGTACTTTCAGCCACTTAATCCTTTGATTTCGCCCAGCTACGCCTCCAGCATGTTCACCCGGATAGCCCTTCGCGCAGTCGCGATATTGCCCTTTCTGTACTCCACAGCCTCGGCACAGACCGCATGCAATAACTCGCCTTCGCTATGTAGCCGGGCATACAACAACATCACACATCTCGGCGCCCACGATTCGCCCTTCCTCCGTGATAAATCAACCTCCTTCTCCACATCTGGCAACCAGTACTACGACTCGGTGACTCAGCTCGATGCTGGCGTGCGGTTACTCTCAGCACAGGTTCATAGGAAGAATGACACAACCGGTTCGGATCAATGGCATCTGTGCCATAGCAGCTGTAACCTGTTGGACATGGGCACATTGACGAGTTGGTTGAGGAACATATCCGGCTGGATGGACAACAACCCCAACGACGTCGTCACAGTCCTGATCGTCAACTCGGACGATGCCACGGCTACAGACCTCGGAGAGCAATTCGAATCATCCGGCATCGACAAATATGTATACGTTCCCCCATCCACCACCACCCTTCCCACGACCTGGCCCACGCTCCAAACTCTCATCTCAAACAACACAAGATTGATGACTTTTGTCGCGTCGCTCTCCACCCCCGACTCCAACTTCCCCTACCTCATGGACGAATTCACCTACGTCTTCGAAAACGACTTTGAAAACGAATCCCCCTCGGACTACTCGTGCAACCCCGACCGTCCAACCGCCCTATCCACCCCTGCCGAGGCCGAAGAATCAAACCGCATGTTCCTCATGAACCACTTCCTCTACGCCAGCCAACTCTTCGGCATCCAGTCGCCCAACGATACCTACGTCAACGTGACCAATGCCCAGACTGGCGTTGGATCGCTGGGAACGCGCATCACAGCTTGCACGACCGTTTACGCCAAGCCTCCGACGTTTGTGCTGGTCGACTTTTTCAATGTCGGCCCCGCGATGTCGAGCGTGGATAAGGCTAATGGGATTGTGGGGACGGGCAGGAAGGACGTGCCTACGGAGGCGTTGACGGAGAACAATTTGCCGACTGGGGGCGCGGGAAGGAGACAAGGGCCGTTTTTGGCGGCCGTTGTGGCTGTTGTCGTGGCTGTGGGGTTCAGTATGTAAGTGGGGATATAGAATAGACCGCGACGGGATTTGATATGGCTGTGGAAAATTGTCGGTATGGGATGGATTTCCTTGCATGGCGACGGCGTTTTTTGGATACTGGGTTGGTTGACAATATGTCACTTGGTTTTGGGTACCTAGGTACATACCTCACCTTGCATTGAGGTATACATTGCATTGCATGGATTGCAAGAGTCTTTGCTCTTGCGGGTCGGGAGCGCTTATGAGGTTATGATATCTATAGATACATTAGTCGCTCTCGACGTAATTTGAATCAAACATCCACCTTCACACTGCCTCTTTCCTTTTTGCTTCCAATGTTGAAGATGTTGGTTGCTGGCCTAGCTTTGGATTATTGCAGGTGAGCATGTTTCGGGATTCGAAATACGGGCACCGTACCGGTGCGAGGGGTTGGGGTGACAGATGACGGGTGACAGATGGAGACAGGTGGTTAGGTAAGAGGGTGATGATGGGCGGTACCTGCATGATGGTGCGTCATGGTGGGTTTGTCACGTTGGGACCGGGGGATGGGAACCTCAACATAACATCTTCGACTATAGCCTTGACTTCACCACACCTTGTCTAGGTACTTCACAACCCAAAATCCGAAAACGTGTCACATTGGTAGCGAAATACGACATATTCCCTAGCCTCAGGTTATATATTTGCCATCCGATATCTTTAGTCGGGTACGAAGGTTACCCCCTCATCTCCATCAACCCACCACCAGCACCCCACCTATCCAAACATCAAAATGTCCTCCCCGAAGGACCTCTCAACCCTCCCCACGCCCCCAGCATGCATAGCCGATTTCTGCATCATCCCCATCGGCACCGGGTCGGCGTCCGTCAGCAAGGAAGTAGCAGAGGTGCAAAGGTTGTTGAGAGGGTGCGGGTTAGTGGTTAGCATGCATTCGGCGGGAAGTACCGTTGGTGAGTGTGTTTATTTTCATTCTTCTGCTTTTTGCGGGAGTCTAGATGTGTGTGTGTGTGTGTGTGTGTGATCTTATCATGACTCGGTGGTGCATACATCGCACGATGGCACGCAGATTCGAGGTTGTTAGCTTGAGTATGGGATGCGGGGTTATCTGAGGAAGGGCTTGGGTGGGGGGAGGGGTAGGCTGTGAAGTATAAATTGCACATGCTAATAGATATCTGGCGGTAGAGGGCTCTTGGGACGATGTTATGAAAGTCATTGGACAGTGTCATAGCTTGTTGCATGGGAATGGGGTGGTGCGGATCCAGAATGATATCAGGGTTGGGACGAGGACGGATAAGAAGCAGACAAGTCGGGAGAAGGTGGAGAAGGTGGAGATGCTGTTGAGGGAGGGGGAGTAGGTGTATGCAAGGGAGGTGGGAGAGTGTATTCATGGTGTATTCATGCGTACCACTCGCTGTCAAACATGGCACCTGGACCACACCTCTTGCATGTGCTTTGGGAGAATCATAATAGCTATCGCGTAAACAGGCGAAATCTTCCCCGCAAAAGGCGGTGTTGATCGGCCAGGTGGGTGGCTTCGTGGCGGACATCCACCTCTCCTATTCTTCCATTGGCCCGTTGTTTCAAAAACTGGGGGGAGGGTCGAGACTGCAGGGCTGCCGCTGGTGACGCTTTCTGGAGATTTGATGTTTGTGGGCAAGATAACCAGGATGCGCGCGTAGAGGAGGCTGAAGAATGCTTGTGATTGGCCCAAATGCTCGTACGCGAGATTAGGTCAGCAGTCGGATGAGGGAAAAAGAGATGCGGTGAAGACGCTGTGAAAGATGCGTTGTACGACTGGTTTCGCTTTCTTTCCCTTTTTATATCCTTTCGTCAGTTCCTCGAGTGCGTCGCCCTGGACACCGTCTCCTTTCTAATTCTCTTCTCGCACTCCCTTGGACAATCGGGCCTTATCAGCCTCGTACCCACCGGACCGGCCACTGAAAAGTTCGGACGCCATCCCGAGAACCGAGCGCGGGAGCTGCGCGCTCGCATCATCGCCCATTTCCGCGCCCCTTCCACAGCTCCGAGTTTTTCTCTTGATCACACCCTCCTCACACCACGCCGTATTTTCCTATCCCCAGCGCGCCTTTTAACCATCGCACACCTCCGCGACGCGCATTGCCCACTCTCCGCCGCTCTCTTCCGCCGGCTTCGCGGTGCCTGCCCGGTTTGCATGGCACACCGTTCACGCGGCGACCCACGGCATGCACGCGACACTGCCTCCATCATCTGCCACACAACGCAATAGACCAGCGTCCGCCTAGGAGCCTCAACGCTTCCGCGCGCCATCGCGCCCTCACCCACCATGGCCTTCAATTTCAACTGGAGCCCGCTGATCGCGGATACCTCGCGCGCGCGCGACATGCTCACGGCGGCGCTCAACAAGTCGCCCAAGCCGCCCATCATCGTCGACGACATCATCGTCACCGAGCTCAACCTCGGCACCACGCCGCCCGAGCTGGAGATCCTCGAGGTCGGCGACCTGGCCGAGGACCGGTTCAGGGGCATCTTCAAGATGAGCTATACGGGCGACGCCTTCCTGACGCTCAAGACAAAGGTCCAGGCAAACCCGCTCAACACCTATCTGTCCGCGAAACCGAGCTTTGCATCGCCGCAGCCGCTCGCCGCCGCCGCGGGCTTGACGATCCCGCTGCAGATCACCCTGTCGGATATCAGGCTGTCGGGCTTTGTGATACTGGTCTTCTCCAAACAGAAAGGGGTCACGCTCGTATTTCGGAATGACCCGCTAGAGAGCCTCAAGGTCTCGTCCACTTTCGATTCGATACCGTTTGTGCGCGATTACCTGCAGAAGGAGATCGAGGCGCAGCTAAGGGTGCTCTTCATGGAAGACCTCCCGGCGATAATACACAGGCTTTCGTTGCGGCTCTGGTCGCCGGAGTTCCAGGAACTGGAGACGGAAGAGAGACTGGATGCGCCCAAGGATACTACCGTGCCCATCGATCCGTTCTCGACGCCCGCGCAAGATGCGGTGGATGCCTTTGGAAACCCGATCGAGCCGTCGCAGATCTCGGCACTCTCACTGGACGACCCTGCCGAAGTCCATGCGTCGTTTTCGCAGAAGAACATGACGCGGTTGGCAGCGCTCTCGGAGTCGCAGCGGACGCTGTCACTGTTCACTCCGGGCATACAGGAAGTGGTGTTCCGCGCATGGACGAGCCCGGCTGGTGCGGAATCCGGTACCAACACACCCGGACTCACCCAAGGGAGTCTGTCGCGGATACAGTCGACATTCGGGAGCACCAGGTCACATTCCTCGTCTGTTGCGTCTGGTAGCACAGGCAACGAGACGCAGAGCTCGCGGCCGACATTGGCATCCGGCTACTCGTCCTCTGCGAACCTCAGCCTCGGCGCAAACCGGTCACGCACAGGAGCTCAGCGGAAGCGCAAGACGCGTGTCGTCAATTTGCGCAAGACCGACGGCGCAGACTCGCCGGCCCTATCGACAGAGTCGAACACGCCCCTGACAAGTACCAACGTCTCGGAAACAGACAGCGTGATTCCCGAGGAGCAGGAAGAAGACGTCACTACCCCTCCGCGAAGTCCACCCAAGAACGGCTTCGATGTCGGCAACCCCACCACCCTCGACCCTAAGAGTCTCGTGCCCGCCGTCCCACTCCACGCCTCTCCCCCGAAAGCTCCCAAACCAAAGCAGAAATCGAAAATCTCAACACCGGAGCCCGTCGAAGAAACCCCCCGCGCCTCCCGTCGCCCTCCCCTCTCCCACTCTCGTCTCCGCCCATCCCAACAAGCTACATCGCCCCTCCTGCGCTCCTTGTCTTTTGACAAAGTCTCCTCCTTATCAGAAAAGGCTAAACAGCCTCTCTCCCCACCATTCTCGGACTCGACGTCGAGCTCGGGCGGGATATTGGAGCAGGCGTGGATGCTGAAGATGGCGCAGGAAATCGGGCGGAAGGTGCAAGATGAAAAGGACAAACAGGCTAGGAGGGAGTTGCGGAGGTCGAGGGGCTTGGAGAAGGAAGGTGTGGATGTTAGGGATATGGCGAAGGGAGTTTGGGCTGAAGATGAGGAGGTGGAGGCGCCGCCAGCTTATCGTGCCTAGTGCGGTTGGTGTTGAGGAAGAGGAGGACGGCGAGTAATGACTTTATGATGGCGCGATGGCCACTCCACTCTTTTGCTGAATAGCTACTACTACTAACCCAAATATTTTCTTTTGTCTGGATGGGGGATTGGGTTTGGGATCGGTTGGGTTTGGGTTGGTTGGTCAACCTGGGGATTGGGCTGGATGGGACTCTGGACTCGGGTCAGGAACTGGCTGGCGTTCACATCATCATCGCAAACACCAGGCAACTATCTATCGGTATTGGTATAGTTGTCTGGTGTATAATTGGGTCGGACGGAGACTCGCACTACGCTACATTATCCCGCATCGCATTGCATCGCGTCTACACCCGCTTTCTAGTAGCTATTCGCTAATCACGCTACGCTACGCTGTATATATTTTTGGACCCGGATTTGGATGAGGAAAAAAAAGCTTGGGAGGAGATGTGGCGTATACCCTTTGGATTTTAGAGCGGGCGTTTTGGGATTGGGATTGGATAGGGACGGCGGGGAAGGGGAGGGGACTTTTGAGTTTTGCTGCCTTTTGGCTGGCAGTATAAATGGGTACAGGCGGATGGGTACCTAGGCTGCGAAGTTGGTGTTGGTCCTGTTGTTGATTGAGCGTCGTCGCTCTTTGCTGCCTCTAGGCGGTGTATTACCCCGAAAGGGAACTCCACACTCATTCAATATCTAAATGGATATTTTTATCATCATTTTTGGTCCTGATTGTTGTTGGTTTTTGTGAGGCGTTGGACTGTGGGAGAGACGAGGGTAGGGGAGTTGGGAGAGGGAGGAGTTGCGGTGTAGTAAGAGAATTTATGGGGTTTGTTTGTGAATATGGTGGGTATGCGGTATTGTGTGGAGCGTGGAGTTGGGATATGTTATGTTTGGAGGGAGTGAAGCACTCGGCTCGAGTTTGGAAGATGGAGAGTCAGCAGTCCCCCATCTCACTTGAAATATTTTATGAGTAGTTGAATGTACGGATAGGCAGAATATCTGGATCCGGGTCTAGATAGACAGATGACATCTATCCGCGGGTGAAAATATGATCTTGGACCTGGATCGGATCCAGATGAGGGTTTGGAATGTAAAGAGCATGGGAAGGGGTATAGGGGGGGAAGTATCGACTCGGTCCATTCCAGTGTGTTCGTTTTGAAGTCTTCATTGTAACATTCGGTGCCTAATCCCAGGGGGCTAGAAATGCATACGTACATGCGCCCATCGGACTCGGCGTATGGCGTTGGGAATCTTCGCCCCCGCGACCCAAATATAGGGGTGTAACTTCCACATCTCACCCGCATTCCGCTGCCTTTTCTCTTGGGAGCATAGACGCACCTAACAAAAGTCCGGGCTTCTCCAAACTCCACTCTTCATGCTTCAGATATTCTTTCCCAAACATGTCAAACGAATTTGTACGCCCCAAAAGCGAAGACGATGTCTACACTGGTATCTGGATCAATCGTTTGTACGGACCAATCTATGGCGCCACGTTAACTTTGGGGCGGGATCACGGTGGCCTGCTGGTTGCATTCCTGGCGTTGTATGTGGCAGCGACTGGCAAGAGCTTCTGGAAAATAACTCGTTTTGGACTCCATTCTACTTTCTCTTCCATACACTGTCCGGACGGCATATACCATCAACGACAAGCCTTGCTGCGGAATTCCGAATCAGCGCCTGATACTGCTCTGAAGCTTTTGCTGGTTGGATTTGCTTGGAAGAATCGAATTGGAACTGCAGGGAACTGGAGGCGATTATTCTTGCCCATTCTCACTGCTCTTACGGTATCGATAGGGTTTCTTCTAGCAGGTATAACTTCCAACGGCATTGGCATCCATCACTCTTTTGCTGAACATGTTAGGTATCTTCTCATCCCGCGTCACATCGAGTCAAGCAAACGAAGTGCTGCTTTCTGGAAACCATTGTGGTGATACTCTGGATCAAGACACAGAATGGAGCTCCAAATGGGTGACCGGCCTGCTCAGATACCAATTCGAAAAGTATACAGAAGACCTCGCTTATGCAACCCAATGCTACCAATTCAATGACGGAAAACTCCCCAGGAAATGCCAAACGTTTGCTCAACCAAGAATCAAATACAAGATAGACGGACGTACAACTTGCCCTTTTGCTCAAAAGATTTGCCAGACACAGACTGGCAATCTTGCACTGGATAGTGGCTACATCAAAAGCAACCGGGACCTAGGCATAAACAGTGAGCTGGAATTCCTTCTAAGAATCAGGCATCAGTGCGCTCCATTGATCACAGATGGATACAGCGAGCTTGAAATCGATCCCGGTGATTCTTCACGGCGGGCAATGCGGTATAACTATCACGAGCCAGGATACAACAGGTCCGAATTCGAGACTTATGCAGTGCCAATCACTCAGACAGGTAAGCTTGAAATGGCTTCGCGTGCAGATCTAGGCGAATTGTATAACTATAAAGTTGGGTACGTTATATCCAGATACAGTAAGGCTGTAGCCCCAGTTAAGGTTGCTGCGCATATCTAGTTTCATGAAAAGCAGCTGCTAACAAGCCTTTCTAGTACCGGAGACACGCAATACCCTCCAGTATCTGAGCTAAGTGTTACCGATCGCGAGGTACTCAACCTATTCTTTCTTGATTCTACGAATGTATACCATTTCTTTGATACCCCAGATCTCTGGTTCGGTAACTCCACGAGAGTGAACATGGAGTTGAATGGAACATTCGCCTCTGTCGCTGTTGGAGTATTAGCATGCAGAAGTGAATACATGCTCTGCAATGAGGCTCAGCGAGATGAGTCCCGTTGCATTAATATCGTGGATAATGTGAGCGAAGAGCACAACCTTTCGGTTTTATCAAGCATATGGCCCAACGAGAATGATCAAGCAATCCTAAGAGGAATCCTGGCTGTATTAAGTAGCGAATGGTATGCCCAAATGGAAGCGTTCTACCGAATCTCTGGGCTTCCCTCACTACTAGCGAGTCGAACTCTGAAAAGCGGTACCCAGAGCAGCCAGCTGCCGGAAAACCATTGGCAAAAGGAGTTGGAATATACCTTTCAAGCTGAACTTGCTTCACTACAATCTGGGCTGGTCGAGAACACGCGAGTGGGGATGTTATGGATGAAGCAGATTCACGGGGCTTCAAACACGACGTGGCGTTCAGCATGCCAACAACAGGTCAGCGGAAAAGCACTAAATGGGAGTTCTGTGAGATAACATGCTGACTCTTGATGATAGAAAACCAGAAGCTTCGAATTTTACTCCTTCAACATCTTGGGTCTCTCCATGATCCTTGTTATTGGCCTCGTTCTCATGCTCATGGCCGTCTTTCTCGAACAGATAGCAGGGTGGGTCGACCGGATCCGTCACGACGGAAAGCCGTCTTACAAACAACTGGAATGGGAAACAAACTCTACCCTACAGCTCCAGCGACTTGCACACGAAAGTCTTGGGTTTGGGGATTGGTCCCACCCAACGGATGTTGTTCCCGTCACTAAGAAGGGAGGGGACATTGGGATCTTGGATTTCACTGATCTGGGCCATCCCAGTCTCAGACACCCTACGGAAAGGGAAAGTGGGCAGAATCTAGTAAGAACATCGAGAAACAAAGTGGAAGAGAGCAATAGCTCGCTGGGAGGCGCAGAGGATAGTGACGGGGAGACGGGATAGGAGCCGAGGTAAATACTACATTGCGTTGAGTGAGATGGAGACTGACCGTTTTGTATTCTTTACACACATTGAACGGCATTAATCTCTGAGTATGCAAGCAAAAGTTGAGCTTGGTCCTTCTACTGGAAGCCAAAATACAGACTCGATATAGTCTTTACTAATACTACATCTGTTATATACCTCTCTTTGGACTTATACTATGTTGCTGGGTAGTATTTCACGTTGATGTCCCGAGAAATGGATCCTTCATTTTATAGTGGATAGGCTTGGTTTCTCATTCATGTAAACCCTTGAAGTTCCACCGATAGTTGCCATGTACTAACCTTGATGTCTGCGCTGCCAGACAGTGCTTGGAAGGCGGAACCATGGCTGGAGCCTCATCATATGATGGTCAGTGGGTGCAAGGTATTGATTGTTTATATACAAAGATTATTAGCCACTAGTGAGGTTATCTACCTCTTCGGTTTTGCGATTTTGAGAAATTTCTCTATTCAAATCAACGTCGTTACCTAGGCATTTTTTCAACAACATGGCTGAGCACGTCTGCGGCTTTCGTGCGTGGACGCACGGACTCCACCACTCCGCCCCACCTCTACATCTAAAGGTCTGTCTATGAGAACGCATTCACTTCCCTCGCTCAACAGAATGCAGCCATTTCTACTAAATACAGCTCCCTATTCGTCTTGTTCTTTCACGCAAACATGGCCGACCCTTTGAGCACAGCTGCGAGCATCGTGACCCTGCTCGACCTTGCCGCCAAAGCCTTGTCTTACCTGCGTGAGGTGAAAGACAGCCCAAAAGAATGCAAAAGTCTGATACTCGAACTCAGTCTTATCCGGGGAGTCCTTCAGTCTCTCAAAGAATCTTTACATGAACAGGCCGGCGATGACTGGTATTCGACAATCTTGTCACTGAGTGACGAGTCCGGGCCCCTCCGGCAACTATCCCAGACAGTTGACGACCTGCGGCAACGTTTTGAAAAACAGAAGCACGGAGGGCTAGATGCAATCACTACGGCATTGAAGTGGCCATTTGAGAAGAAAGCCGCTGAAGCGTTATTAGTTCGTCTCGAGCGCCACAAGACGTTACTGACATTAGCGCTCTCGAATGACAATGCTGCGCTAGCGCGAGAAATCTTTGGAAACACAAAGACCATACTTTGGCAGGTGGGAGAGATTCGGCAAAAGATGGTCCAGCAGGAGGCAAAGCAAACAGGTATGTGAGTCTGGACAGAACCGCGTTCTGTCATAATCTCCAATGCTGACGAGAGGCTCAAAGACAAGACCACCCAAGAATTGCTCGAGTGGTTGTCCACCCAAGATCATGAAGCCACCCAAGCAGACATATTGAGTACGCGGCAGGATAGTACGTGTACCTGGTTGTTCAATACGACCGAATTTCAGAAATGGCTTCAGGTGCCATCCAGAGTTCTGTTTTGCAAAGGGATGCCCGGGGCCGGAAAGACCGTCTTGACTTCGGTTGTTGTGGATCATCTCCGCGAAGTAGAAGATTCTTGTACACTACAGATATACTGTGGTCGACATGCAGCTACGGGATCTGGTAGGCTGGACATGACTGAGTTGTTAGGCGGCCTGATTCGACAGTTACTTCAAGCGGAAGACACTCCAGACCTGGAAGCCGTGAAAACCATCCAGACACAGCCTAGACATAAAAACAAGTCTCAGGAACTTACATCTCTGTTGAGCCAGAAAGTTGCCCGCCAAAGTCGGATGTTTATTCTCATCGACGCCCTCGACGAGTGTCAAGAAGAGGTGCGAGAAAACATTCTGTCGACATTACGGCAACTTAAGCCCCGGCCAAGTCTTTTCTTGACCTCAAGAGATATCACGAACGATGAAGCAGAGTTCGAAGACATGGAAATGCTCGAGATTCATGCGTCATCTGAGGACATAAGCTGCTACGTAGATGCACGGATCAGGTCCTCCAATTCCCTAAGCAAGCATTTAGCCAAGGATCGAGAGTTACGTGAAAGGATAGGTGATTCTATCACAAAGACTGCCAAAGGCATGTAAGTAAGCCTTGTGATATATTATTCTGGGTTTGGCTGATGATCAGGTTCTTAATGGCTAAGCTTCACGTGGATCTCCTGGAGAAGGGGGCAAAGAGAGCAAAGTGGGCTCTTCTACAAGCCGTATCGACTTTGCCCGACGGGCTGGATTCAACCTACGATGCGGTACTAGACCGTATGGACGCACAATCTACTGAAGACAGGGAGTTCGGGCACCGCGTTCTTACCTGGGTACAGCGGAGTCCCCAACCACTATCGATGCAACAGCTCCAGTTTGCGCTCCTTATCCAGCCTGGCCACTACGATATCGACGAAGACATGGTGGATACCCCGGAATACATTTTACTCAAATCTGGCGGCCTTGTCGAAGCTGATCGCAACACCGCAACCGTGCGGTTCGTTCACAGCACCGTTCGAGACTTTCTTCAGCGAAACCCCCAACGACTCGAGCAACCAGACAATATCATAACTCGCACCTGTCTCACTTATTTGAACTCACATTCCTTCGCGCAAATCTCACCCGACCTCCCGAAGGGTGAGCTTCTAGATCGTCTATATTCCAACTATGAGGATGCATCGGAACCTGATAATCCTAGTTTCAGCGAAGAAGTAGCGATGATACATTCTCGGATCTACGAATTCCGTCGTCTTAGGCCATTTTCAGCTTACGTGGTCGATACACTGGCCTCACTCATTCGGGAAGATCGGTCAAAAGACACAGAAGAAGATATACAAATGCTCTTCACCAGCACTGCCAACCTGTACATCTACCACGACATTCGCCGATGGTTTTCCTTCTATTTACATCTTGGGCACCCCTTGCCAGCTACACGCGATCCAGCGCTACTTGCGCTCGAGCTCGAAATTCCCCACGTTGCTTGCTGGTTAATCAGTAGAGCCGTCAATCGGACTATGGGCAATACACCTGACAGCATTTCTCAAACCTTGTCGCCCTCCGAGCCGTCCTCCTTTGTCATCGATAGCCTAGAGTCTGCGTTACATTATGCAACCTTTCGTGGCCAACGTGCAAGCGTGAATTATCTCCTCAGCCAGGGAGCGAATATCAGCTCACCGTTAAAGCCATTGCAAATCAATGCTTGCGGCCATATCACTCAAGATCATACAATTGCTTCAGAGGGAGAACAGTGGTACACACCTTTATGCCAGGCGATCGCACGAAAAGACGACGACATGGTCAAGTTGCTGCTGGAACATGGAGCAAAGCTGGATCTTGTCCGGCACAACGACCATCACCTAGAAATTCCGTTGCGGCTTACCGTTCTGCAAGGGAATCTCACCATAGTCAAGTTGCTCATTGAACGCGGAGCAGATACTATGATGAGATATGCACAGGGCAACACGATAGTACACATCGCCGTTCAAGCCCAAGTCGCATCTTGTCTCAAACTATTGCTGGAACTGAATGTTCCTTTCGATCTACCGAACGACAGCGGAGAGTCAGCTCTATACTTAGCAGTGCTATCCAGGCAATCCGAAGCCGTGAAAATTCTCGTCCAGCACGGAGCCCGCCCCAAAGCGTTGTTAGATCATTCACCTGAGCAGGTGCACAAGATAGACTCTTTCAGATCTTTGCTACTTCACGGAAGTGATGAAGATCTTGCCCTCCTTTTCCAGCAGTTCTCACAGACTAGTATCAAAATACACAGTGGATGCGTTTTGGGACGTTTTAAAGAGTTGGTTGCCACGGGCCTACTAGAACGGAACCAATCCGAAGCTACAACATTCGAGCACATCAACCACCAACTGACTAGGTTCAGTATGTGGGCTTCCAATATCGGCGCGTTTGCAAAAGGCCATGCGTCTCTTGACGTTAGACTGAAAGGGAAACCTCAAGTCCTGTCCACAATATTGACACTACTTGAAAATATGCAAGAAGAGCTAGACAATGGTGAGTGTTGCTTTTGGGGAAGCGTCATTGAGGCCACTGTTGCGAATTGACCAGATTTGTTGTATACTGACACTAGACA
>ML977569.1:447658-515586 GCA_010015725.1 Amniculicola lignicola CBS 123094
TTGCGAATTGACCAGATTTGTTGTATACTGACACTAGACACAGCATACGAATTGGCAACGAGTGTCGACGATTGGGCAGACAATGGCAGCGACAATCTTAAAACCACGGACTTTCTTCTTCTCTCAGAAGGGATTGAAGAGTGTATGGATGATTTATATCGTGTTTTGCCTCTGGCGCGAAGGCCGATGCGGCAGCCGTTACCCCAACAATCGGATTATGTGATTCGAGATGAGGATGGAACTGATGTGGGAGCATATTTCTCGAATTTTGCCAACCAATTCGTCAAATTCCGCTTTCTAGAGGCTACCGAAGCTTTCAGACAGAGGGTCTCGGACTTCATTGTATACAAGAAGAAGTTGTTTCTGTACCGGGAGGACGCTCAAGCATTGCTCGATCCCAGTATACTTATTGGGAAACAAGCCAAACAAAACGACAAGAGTGGACAAGCGGCAACTGTCAAAACCAATGAGGGGCCAGCCCTAACCGAGCAGGTTGAATTCGACATGAATAGCGTTGGAGACCAGGGAGTGTCTCCCACGCCCGGTATTGTACGAAGCGAGTCGGTGGAGGGCGTGATCTACGAATACCGCACGTTCGAAACATTCTATGACGCGGTGTCCGTCACTACAACAAAGACCACAGCATCCGGGTTTTCCGAGCGTGTCACAGATATTCCTCCACCACCAAATATTCCACGGGGAAGCAAAGAAGTTGAATGCCCATACTGCTTCACCATGCTTCTTACTAAAGACCTGTCGGGATCACGCTGGAAGCAAGTTTCCCCACATTCTTAAGCAATATTAATATAACCTAATAATATTATAGGACACATTTCCTTCGCGACGTGGAACCGTACTTTTGCCTCTCTACAGATTGCTCCGAGCAGTGGGTTGAATTTGGGCATCGACAAGCGTGGATAACACACATGAGAAGACAGCATTCCCCCAAAAGCTGGCGATGCTTTCTCTGCAGTAAGACTGGGGAGGCTGCTGAGGACTGCACTTCCCATCTCAAGGAGGAGCATGCCATGGATGACGCGCAGTCTTTGAAAACAACCACGGCGATGACGAGACAAGGTCCTGTGTACGAATCGTGTCCATTTTGTGGCTTCGAGGGCGATAAAGACGTTATGAGTGTGGAGATATTCAATGGTGGGAAACGCCTTGAAGAGAAAAAGGTCATGGAAGGCAATCTTACCATGCTTAATCATATCGCAGGACATCTCGAGGTGATCGCTTTAATAGCGCTACCTTATCCGAAAGAGGAAGAAAGAAGGCAGGGTACTGCAACGTATTCTCTTCCAACGAACGATAGGAGTGTACAGTCATCTACACTCTCTTGGGGGAGCGAAGAAAAGGACAGTGTTGAGCCAACTGAGATTCGGGACAGGGATGAGTGGGGGTTCATGGGACTTTATGAGCGACATCAAGGCCCATATCATGTTGTGATTCATGTCCCGAGGAGTCTTGGTCTTGGTCGGATCTCTTGAGGGTCAGAAGCCATGCGGATGGAGAGTTGGTTTGTGGTTGTATCTAGGATGAACATAGGAGAGCTTTCGCGGTGTATCGAGCTTTAGAAACGCGCTCAGACACGAATAGTCTTATCCTCCAGCCCTTTTTGAATTCTAGAATACTGGGTGCGCAACAGAATTAAGAATTAGTAGCTAATTAGGCCACAACCGGCCCTTGAAGCTTCGAATTGTTGAGCAATTCCAAGTAGCTTTAGTAGAGTACCATGCCCATTAGAATCTGGCCGAGCCAGCGCTGAAGAAGCCATATCACTCCATTTGCCTGGTACGGAAACGGCTTCCGGGAAGTTCCCTCCTCACGCGTGAACCTGTGCGCATCCTTGTCGTCGAGATCATCTCATTCCACCTCCCGGACTTTGGCAGAAGGATTGATCGGGGGTCCGCATTGTTTGGTCGTCCCAACAATGGCTTGTTGGAGAGTGTAAACGTGAAGCTCGACCTTTAGGCTTCCCGTGGGCTCGTCAACGTCCATGTTCAAGGATGCGTTGAAACTTTCCCACTTCCCTTTGGAGCCTTGTTGAGAGAGCCGTTTCTGTGGAGGCCGGGAACTCGATTTCAATAATCAGTCTAAACTACGGCGGGAGGTTGCTAGAGACTTACAAGCTTCTAGACACAAAGTTGGAGATCCAAAGGTGAAGGTGGGCTGTTCTGTGAGAATCGAAGAAAGCCACGCACTCTTTGAAGCTTTGAGTGATTCGGTCTCGAAACTTCAGGTGAGAGAATCGCGTACGTGTTGCTGAAGAATGACCGTTTGAAGGCTGGTAAGTTGCGAAGGTAGAAGGGGCAAAAACCAGGGTAGAGGGAGAAATGGAGGAGGGTAGAAATAGAAGCTGTATGGGGTATTCTTTTACTGATAGATGATGAGTTGTGAGGAGTGGAGGTCAGAAAGGAAGAAGAGGTAACTTGTCAGTGCGGTGAAAGATACATCAGCTACACTTTCTCACAGGGCACCTATGTTTGATTTCACAAGCAAGACATTACCTCCTTGGTGTTGCTTCCCAGACTCTGGAAATGCAAAAATGAATGGAAAAGCTTATAGGAAAAAAATGGAAAAAATAATTGGAAAGGAGGTACTGGTTGCACCCTCCGGGAGTCGAACCCGAGCCATTTGCTAGCCGAGAATGGAAGGCAAATATCCTACCGCTGGACCAAGAGTGCATTGCATAAAAAATTAACAGGCTAGATAGTATGTATAGTGTGTAATTTGCAGGAGGTTGTGTGGAACGCGGGACGCGATGTGTCCAATCAATATTCCGCGCTATGTGTGCGGGGTGTGTCATGCTTGAGCCGAGGAATATCACCGAACGGGAAGGTACACTCCTGCAATAATGGACAACACCAGATTGGACATGTTCTGCCAAAATACCCGCACTTTGTTGCCCGGCACCCCCATTTCAGGATTGAGCAGTAGGGTCGAGAGAATACTGTCTAAACACGTATCTGGGGTTTATCACCTGGCGAGAGGTCATGGTACGCTTCCCGAGATATTCAGTTCCCCCGAACATCAGGGCGTCGCGTTTATCTTCCAAGCTCACAAACTTTTGCATTCCGATAGCCTGCGAAGAATAGCATATAAATTGAGTTCTATGGTAGGGTACGGAATTGCTGCATCCTTCCCGTGCACCATTAATACTTTGCTGGCATCGGCAACTTTAAACAACTCCTTCATAGGTAGTATTTCTCTCACAGAAGCACTTTCTAGGCCACCATTGAGCGGCAACATGCGAATTAAGGGCAGGCTATTGCGTGCAGGAAAGGAGTCAGAACGAGTTCCAAATTCGCCGTCTCCTTTCACTGTGTCGTTGAGCTCTCCATTGCGTAAGCTGTGGAAGGCTATACCGATACATCTCAAAGTACAAGAGCTCTGGAAAGGGCTATTCGCATCGTAAACACCTGCGTGATACTAGGGCAGAAAGGCGCCTTGCATTCGTGCTTATCATAGCTGCAATCCTTGCTCCCTTCCCTACTGACCCTCTCGCGGTACGGTGAACTTCGGATATCTATTTAGACAGATCATTCACAATTCCGCTGCCACCGCCTAAACGGTGGGAGTATAGTCATGGGTTTTGACTGAAGTGTAAGTTAGAGGTATGTTTCGATTGTTCTACCTAGGTTCCTTGAATTAGGCAAGGGCAAAAGGATAAGAATATTTGTGTCTAAACGCGTTTCCGGAGTTTGATATACTGCGGAAGCAGGGATCCCAAAAAGCTTACGAAGACCACCAACCGAAATCCGCCGTACTCCGAATCAGAAACCAGGGAAAGTGGTTGACTAGGCATCATTCCTGGCTGCTCACGAGAACGAAGCTCTTATTAACCACGCCTACCTTACGAATGCACCGATACGATGGAGCATTCATCTGAGCCCAAGACTGCTCATCTCCCGGTGAGATGGGACTAGGATGCAAAAGGCAAAATTGCCAAGGAATACCGAGAGTTTATCGAGGAGGGGCTTGAATACGTGGTTGACGCCCATAGGAAAGAAACCATTATTCACCCTAGCTTCGACGGACCTTGGGTCAGTGGCATGGTCAGGATTCTATACTACATGTACTCTGTTGGCGCTCAGATACATACGACCGGTCTCAGGATTAAACCAACACCTTCCGCTCAAGAAGACGGGTTCGAGTCAGACAGCACGCACGAGGAGCGCTACAACTTATGTTCGACTCCTTGGGATGATGTGAAGAAGGCGTTGTGGAGGCCAGAAGGTTTCCGGAAAGCTCTTCTTACATTCACCACTAGAGTGCTAGGTTCCGAGGTTCTATTGGAGCGAAACTCCACCAGCCTTCCAGGCCATCTTGAGAATTGAGGATGGAGATGCCATCGCTAAGTATTAACCACATCCCAAAACACTCACAAAAGAGACAGAAGAAGGCGGTAGATGATGCTGTGACCTTCTTTGGCAACGAGAAAGAACCCAGGATAATGGACGACAGTTAGGTCCCAGCAAGTGGTTTCCAGGGAGCCAATGTGGGAGAGCACTCAAGCTACCAGTATTTAGAACCACTGGATCAGATTCCTGAATAACATTTTGGTAGATTTCTCATTGATGAGTTTGGAATTCGAAGACGGGAGGGGTGGATATGGCAGAGAACGGGGAATGAAGGGGATGTTCTCCTCTCTACTTCTGTTCTGATATGGCGATTTGTTTTTCATTCTTTGGACTTTTCAAGTCAAGTGTTCTGACCCCACACATGTAACATGGATTCAACCAAAAGATTAGGGCTGCACGGGTGCCTTCAGTGAGCTCAAATGACAACTACTTCGCAGAAATACTTGTGCATGGATTATTAATGATGCATCTTCATGAGACGTATATACACATCACCTTTTTACCTTCGGCAGAACATACAACTTTGAGACAGGAGCAAGAGGATATGTAAAAGTATGTCTTTTCGCGCATAGCGAGCTTGGACTATAGGGCTCAATCCCCTATCCATGTTCCGTCAGAGGTAAAAGTATGTGTAGAGAATAATACTGCAACATACTCAATCACGAAGGCTGTGAGGTTGTGATGTGAGCTATAGGTGCACACAGCACCTTTTCACCTCCAATTGCACAAGAATCCTCATCTTTTGAGCTTATTATACGTGAAAAGACGTACTTTATACATACTTTTACTTATAACCTAAAACTGCATATTCTGCAAGAGTTAAAAAAGTGGTATACACCACACCTGAATATTGGATGGGATTGATACACGCCAAAGAAAATGTTTCAAAGTGAGGACCGAGGTAGGAAGTGTTTCAGCCCCATCCTCGAGGATGCTAGACTCACAGCCGCCGTGTGTGACAATGTCGTTGCCTTCTTGTTGTAACCTCGAGCCTCACTAGTTCTACAGCTTCTTAAGCCTCATTGCCGTCCAACTGTCATTCCTCTACCTTTCTCCGATTCACGTTAGCTTCGATCATACCCGCCTCGTTGAAAGATGCAGCTCCAGAAGATCGCAGTGTTCGGACTCATCAGCTTCAGCACCAAAGCCTGTGGCAGTAAGTGACATGCCCTGGAAAACGACCTAATAGAAGTTCCAACTGATCTCCGGTAGCTCAAGTCGCAATCAAAGACAATACAAACCGATGCGACACCGCCGAGAGCGATCACAATCCTTGCGAAAGCACCTCATATCCAAATCCAAACTTCCAATCCCACGGTCAGGATGTAAGTCAGCCCTCTTCAACCATCTCAATCCATCGTGTGCCAACGCCGCTTAGGAGCGCCCTCTGTGGATTCTGGGGAATGTGGGATGCACCGACAGCGTATCAACCAGTTTCTGCGTCCAAACATGCAAGTGCAAGTGCAATGGTATGAACCTGAGATGTCCTGATCCACCTATCTGCACACCAGAAGAGTCTATTCTGTGCAAAAAGTACTGCATTTGTTGGACTCCTTGATATGGCTACATCCAGTGCGTTTCTCAATGTTGCAGATTTTTTGAGTTTCGGAGGAGGGGATTGGAAGATCCTATTGTGTGTGGATCATATTTGGGTTGAGAGTGTTGAAAGGTGTTGCTAGTGCATCTATTCGCGTAGTCAAAGTCAAGCTCCAGACAGCGCACTCCATACCCTCCAGAGATGCTACTTTTAAAACCGAAGCATTCCACAAACTTTGCGAGTTTTCTGTCTGGGAAGCCAACTTAAAGCCCAGAATCGTTATATAGTGCTATCTGTACGTATATTCATCCTCGCCTAAATCCCCTTTTCGAGCAACGCGGAGCATGTGAGTGTATAAACAAAACCATGACCAGGAATCGCAAATGCTCCAAATACCTCTTGAGATATATGTCAGATTCTTTGAAACAAACGCAACATACATTTACTGTTGCGCTATTATGTTCTTATCGTGCGGCATTTGATGTCGATTTGTGAGGCTGCTAGCGTCAAAACTCACGATTGTAGGAACCACCGGTCAATTGAGGCTTAAAGAAAGAGCTGTATGTCTACCGATGCGGTGAATGCTACAAGTTCGACACAATATTGGTTTACTGCTGCTGTTTGGCGGGTGGCCTTGGGGATTAAATGTCGCAGTTGTCTGCATTTGTGGACTGCATCTTGAAGGATTTGAAGCTGGATGAGAGTGACACAAGAGAGGATTAGTGCAGGAATGCAGGTACTCTTATCCCGTCCATAGGATACGGAATAGAGGAGTCTTCGAAGGTCGGCTTACGATACACGCAAAAGCAACGCGCCACATGCAGACCAGCAAGCCCACCTAAACCACAAGTTGAACATCCAAACTGTCCTTTTACAAATACTAGCGTTCACATAGAGCTTGGCCTGCCTCAGTTCGAATCCTCAACGACCCTTGCTCGCCTTATCAGACCTGGACCCCAAACCCCCCCAAGCTCCATCTGTCACGTCGCAATTGGCAAAGGCCATGCCGCGCCAACCCCGCACCCATGTGTTTCGAAACAGTGTCCGAATCCAAACAAGCAAAAAGAGCTCAATGACGGCACAGGCGTGTTTCACTCGAAAACAAGACTTCAACCACCCCACATCACCTCATTCCGGGCTGCACACGCCGTGAGGCAACGACCGGGACATCGCATGCGATTGGCTGTGCGCGTCAACTATCAGACAACCGGAGTCCGTCAGGGCCTGGCTGCTCTCGGCTCGATGCGCTGTCTTCGCAGTTGCTTGCTGGTGGCGGGGCCACACGTCCGGCCACCTGCAGCCTGAGTCGGTGAACGCGTCGAAGACTCACCAGTCTCGCCGGCTTTCTGTGCGTGCTGCACGTTCTAACCACCCGTCGACCCGCGTGATTGGGTGGCAGCAGACCTTACTCACCGACACCCGTTCGGGGAGGGATATGCGCCAAGCATGGGACTGTGACCTCTTGTTGTTGTCCTCCAAGAATTAGGTACTGGAGATTGATACATAAGACGCGGATGGGGCACATGCTGCAGGAGCCGCATATCTGTCCAAACCTCCCACCACTCCTCCAGATCCTCGCCTGCACTATTTGAACACCGCTGCTCCCTCTACTGGACTCGACAGCTCGCCCGCAATCCTGTCTCTCTGCTCAGCCTTGGAGCTTCTTCCCACGCCGGCAATCCATACCCCGCTCTTGTCACCACTCTCTGGCCAACAATGCCGTCCAGCGCCCAGCACTTCCAGCCCCCGCCGCCAATCCGCACTCCGACGACTGATTCGCAAAAGTCGCAGTTCTCGGGGGGCGCAATCTCTCCAACCGACATGCTGTCGCCCACATCCACCTTCTCGCGCGGCAGCCGCTCACCCACATCGCCCACCGAGGAGTCTTTCTTCGGCGCGATCGCCTCGAAAATGCGACGCGGCCGCTCGCGAAGTCGGTCTCGCATTGGTGTGCGTCGCGATCGGTCCAAGTCGCCGATGGTGATGCCTCCCGAGCAAATGCCTCGCACCTCAGCTGCCCAGCCGGCCAGCCCGACCTATGCATCTCAGAGGCCACAACAGGCGCGACATGCGTCAAGCCAAAGCCAACCGTCCGCCAAGCCATCACGCCCAAGTCTGCAAGGCCCGTCGCGAAGGAGCACAAATGGCAGCGACATGTGGCGCGGTCGCCATTCGAACTCGTGGCTCTTCAACGACTTCTCCATTACCGAGTCGACCAAGGACCTCTTCCATCTCGGACGCAAGTCATAGGCGATGCGATGCGATGCGATGCGATGCGATGCGATGCGTCTGCGGGTCGTCTGCGACTCGCCTTGCTTCTTGTCGATGCGACTAGACTGCTGCTGGAAGGCGTCACACTTCTCGACGAAGTGTCCGGTGGTCCATCCAAAATCTTACTCTAATGAATGACGGTAATGGGTCCATGATGGTCAAAATTGTATCGCTGGTTCGAGTGTGCTTCTTCTTTTCTCTCCTAAGTATATCTTGTATTGGTCTGCATCTTTATGGTTATATTCCTATGTATGTATATTAGTGTGATCACACTGGTTGATGTTCGAATCGAAATGGAGTCAGGAGAGCAATATTGTATTGCAGTCAACTTCGTCTTCTGCGGTGCTGATGATGTTCATGATGCGTGAAGATGTGCTGATGCACTCAATGAGCCCGGGCACTCATTCCGACCCAGATTTTGACGATAGGGTCGGAGATATTCCACGATGGACGGAGAGAGGAAGTGAGGTGGAGGTCAACCCAACGAATCCACTGTTTCAACTCAGGCAACCCAGCACTGCCCCCTTACTAATCACGGGTCGTGACTTCTCACGACTCCCCGCCAAACACTACCACCAGAAGTCCTCGCCAATGCTCGGTATAGAAGCACAATAAACTACTCCTAAATGACATGCGCTGTCAAGGAGACACATCATCGCAGTTCTCTAGCGCTTCGGTGTGATGAGTGAAGCGTACGACGCAAACATGTAGCCTTCATATCCCGAGAAGTCGTGGGCGACGGCGGCGGCACTCCGAGCAATCGATACTCCGATCCTCCTGATATATCTATCAACCCACCTCGAATCCCTATCTTCAACCTCCACCACCATCATATCACCATGAAGCATCCGCAAGCCAGTCTTCCCACGCCGACGTCAACAAACTCCTTCTGGCACTCTGAGCCTAGCAAATTCTTGTTTGGACATCGTACGACATCTGAGCTACCTGCCGAGGCTGATATTGTTATTGTTGGAAGTGGGATTACTGGGAGCTCAGCGGCGAGGTTTCTTGCTGAAGATGAGAGGGCCAAGGGGAAGAGCATTGTGATGCTGGAAGCAAGAGAGGCCTGTTGGGGTGCGACTGGAAGGGTGAGTACACGTCTCGTCTCGTCTCGCACGCAGTTTGCTTTGACATGTCGAGAGCTGTCAATTCTCATTCTGCACATCGGCCGATGTTTCTGCAAAAAAATAATCATATATGCCATTGCAGTCAGAGGTTGATAAGGAGCTCATCACATACCGCGCTATACCCCACTTACTGGGACATACCCCCAAGGTGCACACCAAACTAACGCATAATAGAACGGCGGTCACTGTCAGCCTCTTCTCTTCGACCGCAGCGCGGAGGTAGCTGCTTTTGAGCTCAAAAATGTGTCAGCTGTCAAATCCTATGTCGACGCGCATGACGTACCCTGTGAATGGCGGTCCGTTTCTGGGTGCCGTACATTCTGGTCCGAGTCCCTTCTCCAAGAGGTAGAGAAAGAGATAGAGGCTTTGCACAAGACAGACCCAGAGATCGCGAGCCAGGTCTCCATCATCAAAGACAAGGAGGAACTGAAGAAACACCGTATCAACCCAGCATGTGTAGGCGCGACCTTGACAAAGGGCGCCGGGAGTCTCTGGCCCTACAAACTCGTTTCCCACATCCTTGAGAAGTTGATCACAGACGGCATCCTCAATCTCCAAACCACAACACCCGTCACAGAAATCACCTCTTCAGACTCGACCCATACCCTGCACACCCCCCGTGGAACCATCAAAACACCCACCATCATCCTCGCAACAAACGGCTACACCTCCGCTCTCATCCCCGACTTCGCCGACCTCATTGTTCCCGTCCGAGGCGAAATGTCCGCCCTCTTTCCCCCCAAGAACAGCACCATGCTCCCAGACTCATACGGCATGGTCGGAGCCCTAGGCCAGCCTCCAAACGCAGACGACTACCTAATCCAACGGCCCTTCAGCCGCGTTCCCAATCCGGCAGGCCATCTCATGTTCGGCGGCGGCCGCGGAGCCGGCACATTGCCTACCATCGGCATCTCAGACGACAGCATCATCGACGAGGGATCCGCGGCCTATCTCCGCGGCGCCCTGCTTAAAATCCTCGACCTGGGCGGTGAGACGGAGGGACTGCCGGAATTGCTGGCTGCCGCGCAATGGACGGGGATTATGGGGTATTCGAGGGACAATCATCCGTGGGTGGGGAAGGTGCCTGATCGTGAGGGGATTTGGCTGGCGGGCGGGTATACGGGGCATGGGATGCCGAATGGGACGCTTTGTGGGAAGGCGGTGGTGGAGATGGTGCTTGGGGAGGAGGAGGGGAGGGACGTGGGAGCTTTGCAGGAGGAGTTGGTCGGGAAGGGGGAGTTGCCGAAGAGTTATGTTATTTCCAAGGAGAGGATACAGAGGGCGAGGGCGTTGGCGACGGTTGAGGTTCAGGATAGGGAGGAGTTGAATGTCAAGGGGTGGGTGTAGAGGGCGAGAGACTTGTGGGACAGGCTTGATATGTCTCAGATATCGTGTTTGTATCCTCATTCTGCTAAAGAGAGGAGAATCTGGCTGTACACGGCATTTGCGTATAGTAGGTACTCAATTGTCTTCTTGCTTGCACGTTATGCCGGAATCAAGATTTGACCATCCGATCAGTTCAGTTATCCACAATTCACTCTGATTCCCCGCGACTTTTACCCCATACATTCCCAATCAAGCATCCCTTGCGTCCTCCGCTTCTCGGCCGTGGAGCTAGTCCCCCGCATAGGGCGGACTGACCGTCTTAACTCTATCGAGTTAGTTTAATCGTACTGGGCGTTCTTCCAAGGTTTCTCTCCTTCACGCGGTACACTTCTCTGTGTGACTCCTCTCTCGCCTTGTTTGCATTCGCCTTGATTAGGTGAGGGGGTTCGAAAAGAGCTAGATTGGGAGTACTTGGGACGGGATCGGATATTCGGAGTCTTCCGTGCCGAGTTGGGGGGAGGGTATATAAGGAAACCTTGGACGCTGGAAGCTGGAATTATATCGAGGAGCTGGGTTATTCGCTACAAGGTCTTTCCTGGATTGTGCAGTCGCTACTTACTTGGGAGATTGATAGAACATCCTGGGAGAGAAGGAAACAACGTCAAGGCCAACAAGATCGGCGACTACCACAAAGACATTGGAACGCTGGTAATAACAACACCGACAATTCACATCTCCACCAACACGACTATTACCCTTCCCGCAAGATGTCTCAACCAACACTCTCCTCAACGGCATCCCCTCCCCCAACAAAAATCGGCGTCCTCCTCTTCCCCGGCTTCCAACTCCTCGACGTCGCCGGCCCCCTCGACGTCCTAAACATCCTCTCGCGCCAACACGCCTCGCTCAGCCTATCCATCATCGCCGCCTCCCTCAACCCGATATCAACGCACCAAGATACATACTCTGCGTTCTCCAACATCCCCTCCAACCCCAGGTTCTCGCAGAGCATCGTGCCGACGCATACATTTGAGACGGCACCCGAGGATCTAGAGGTACTAATCTTGCCGGGCGGGTTTGGGTCAAGAAGTGAGGAGAACGTAGAGGGATTGGTAGAGTTTTTGAGGGGGTACGTTGGAGGCGGGGCGGAAGAGACCGAAGATGTAGAGAAGAAGCCTCTGCAACTGGGAAAGGGAAAGGGGAAGAAGTTGAAATGGCTACTAACGGTGTGTACCGGGAGTGCGATTCTGGCCAAGAGCGGGCTGTTGGATGGGAGGAGGGCGACGAGTAATAAGAGGGCTTTTGGTTGGGTATGGTATTCGGTTTCCTGCTTTTTCCTTTTCCTTCCTCTCTGCCCCTTTGCCTTATATACCTCCCTACTAACCCCCCACACAGGTCAAACAACAGAATACGTCGGTAACTTGGATCGCCAAAGCGCGTTGGGTCGTTGACGGGCCCATCTGGACGTCGTCTGGCATCGCGGCGGGTATCGATATGATTTATGCGTGGATAGGGAGTATCTGGGGAGAGGAGACGGCGGATGTGATTGCGGATAGTAGTGAGTATGAGAGGAATAGGGATAGTGAGGCGGATCGGTTTGCAGAGAGGTGGGGGGCTGTTTGAGGGGGACGGGGGGGGCTGAGAGGATGGGAGGTTGATGGGCGGTGATCGTGACAACGTCTTGCGGATGGAAAGGTCTACCGGATAGGAGTAGAAGTGAGGGGGAAGAGTGCATGGGCTTAAACGGGACTTGGAGGTGTAGTCTCCCGAAAGATGGTGGCATTGATCCGTTTTTAGTATGTCTTTATTGAGTAGGTAATTTGATCCCGTTACCTCGATATCAGCGCCAGATGTTCAACCCGTGTCCATGTAGATCCCATCCCATCCCATCCCATATCCAAACCCTAATCTCAACCCAGCACTTCCATCACTTCCCCTCCGCCGCCGCCGCCCTCGCACTCTCCATCACCTCCTCCAGCGCCAACATCTCCACATCCAGCACCTCCTCGCCCAGCCCCTGCCTCGGCTTCACCGCCACCCCAACCATATAATCCTCCTCAAACGCCACAATCTCCACACCCACATCCTTCAACCGTCTCCCCTTCAACCACACCTCTGTATCCCCCAGCCTCTCCCCCCACACCCCATGCATACTACACCGGGCCACCACGCCCGCCCTCGGCGCCCTCACATTCCTAAACTCCAACTCAGCAATCCACTTGGCCAGCAACGCCTCACCATCCAGCTTAATATACGCCTCCTTATAACTCCAATAGGTATAAAACCGTCTCAATTTCGCATCGATGAGAATATTGCTACTGAACGCCCGTCTTTCGCCCGTCGGCAGGGTAGCGAATAGTTGCTGGTCGCGCATACAGCAGCGATCGAATCGACCCAGCATATCGGGCGTGACGATGGTGCCGTCAAGGAGCGGGAACGAATCGACGTTGTACTTCATGTCCCAGATTTCTTCGAGCGAGAAGATCTCGGCGTACATGTCGATGTAGGCGGCGAAGCCTTCGGTGTTGATTACGCGCATGTCGTTGCGCTCGTTGACGCAGACTATGTCGATGCCGAGTTCGATTGGGAAGAGGGGGTTGGGATTGGGATTGGGATTTCCGTTTATGGTTGCATTTTCAGGGTCGGGGTCTGTGATGTTGGAGGAGGAGGAGGAGGAGGAGGAGGAGGAGGAGAGAGTATCAGTTCGACACCCAATAAGCACGACCAACCCCGCCTGATGCGAAACATTGAATTCGACAGGCGCGGGCCGGCCATTGGGATATACAGCACAAGGCTTCCCATGCTGAGGGTCTTTCTTCCGCGCATACCGGACGTCGTCCCATGGTATACCGAGCGTTTTGTGGATAAATAGCCGTTTAAGAAGCGCGGATGCAAGGCTCATTTTGGCGTCGGCGAGGTGGTATTTCCGCGTGCAGGTGTCGCGCTCGGTGGTGGAGATGAGGGAGAGGGCTTCTGTGCCCTGGGGAGGGTCAGTGAATGGGGAGGTGGGCGGAGAGTCTGGAAATGTATGGTATGGCATGGGATAAGATATTTCGAGCTTTTGCTTTCGAAACAATATAATGAGATGGGCATAAACATACAGAGTCGGTGATGCGTCTCCCAGGCCACAACGGCCGAGTATCCAGCATCCAGCATGTAAGCCGGCGCTGGTTCGCCGTGTCCCCATTCTCAGCCATGATCGCAACCCTTCCTATCCGTCTTCCTCCTTCTTCGACTTCTTCTTCTTCTTCTTCTTCTTCTTCTTCTTCTTTCGTTTCAATCGCCTCTTTCTTCAAGGTTCACATGTGGGGGATGTCTGTGGTGTCTGGACTACCTAGGTGTAGGAAGTCAGATCTCCCCGGCCGTCGGGCTGAGATCAATCGGCCGGATCGTCAGCGCCGAGAACATGCATCATCACATCAGCAGCTCAGCGGCTCTCCTCTAGGGCCCAGATGTGTCTGTCTCGGCGTTGGTGGGGTGCCAGCCCTGTCATCTTTCAGCGGCTTTATCCTCCCAAGTCCGATGCCGGTGCTTATCGATAAGGAAAAGTACTCATCGACGAATTGCCGTCTCCAACCGGCGGGCGCATCCTTTTTACAGCCAAGGATGTCTAGTCATACCAACCTCCTTCCTAATAGACTATACAACACTCGACGAGATATGTCAGCCGGCGGCTCCTGGACTCGACATATTTACCCACCCGGACTCCGAACTCTGACCTCGTGACCTCGTCCTGCACAACACCTGCACCCACCCGCTCAGATATCCCACCAACCCTCCGGTCCTCGACTAATCCATCCTCCCGCGTCGATCCCCAGGGCTCCCCCAATGACGGTCCCCGAGGCCCCCATAACCATTGGGGTTCTCGCCCTGCAAGGCGCCTTCAGCGAACACATTCAACTGCTCCGGCGTGCAGCATCATCCCTCCAAACACCGCATAAATGGTCGTTTATCGAGGTTAGGACGCCGGCTGAGTTGGCGGGGTGTGATGGGTTGATTTTGCCGGGTGGGGAGAGCACGACGATGAGTTTGGTAGCGGCGAGGAGTGGGTTGTTGGAGCCGCTGAGGGAGTTTGTCAAGTATGTGGACACCTGAACCACCGCATGGCCTAGGCACTTGAATGTATATGGAGGTGGTCATGCTAATAGTAGTTGTACACAGAGTCCACCGCAAACCCACATTCGGAACCTGCGCCGGCCTAATTCTGCTCTCCGAATCCGCCAACCGCACAAAGAAGGGCGGCCAAGACCTCATCGGCGGCCTCGATGTGCGTGTCAATCGCAATCACTTCGGGCGCCAGACGGAAAGCTTCCAGGTCAATCTGCACTTACCATTTCTCCCAAACACAGCCACAGGCACAGGGCCAGCACCAGCAACGGGAGCAGGAATGCCGTATAGATGTGTATTCATCCGCGCGCCCGTCGTTGAGAAAATACTGCCACATAAACAAGGGGAGCAGGACGAGGAGGCGGCGCGGGAAGCGACGATTGTAGCGCCGTCCAAGGTTCCAGTCGATGAGCTGGCGAGAGAGGAGTTGGACGCGGAGGTCGAAGTCATGGCGACCTTGTCAACGAAGACACCACAGGTACAGGGCCACGCGGAGCACGACCACCCGGGCGCAGAAGACATCATCGCAGTGCGGCAGGGCAACGTGTTTGGCACGAGTTTCCATCCCGAGCTCACTGAAGATGCGCGCATACACGTGTGGTGGCTGGAGGAGGTTCTCAAGGCTGTACAGCGGAGGGAGGAATTCGAGCTGGCGATACGATCAGCTTGACGCTTCTCCTTACAATTGATCATCTCTGTCTGACTTCACGGGAGCAAGGCGTTGGGAAAACATAGCAGCATGTGCATTACCTAGATAGATAGACTGTGTCCTGCATAGGTTGGAACCCCCGGGGTATCGAAGGCGCAGAGACTAAGCTCCTGCAGATCTGATATGAAATGGACATGCAAAGAGATGACAACGCCAGACTCCGCCCAATGCCCTGCTGAAAGACGTCGGTATTCCGTTCGACTATCCGTGCTTAGCGGTACTCGTTGAATTCGCGCTCGCCGCCGTATTCGTCAATGTGCGCTCTGCCGAATCCACCGCGACCGGGATCGTACTCTGCGCGGTACTCGTCGCGTACTTGGCCGCCAGACTTGCCGCGACTGGCGAGTGTTAGCTTCCGTAACGCCTTGCTGGAGAGTAGCTATTCTCACCCATATTGCCGGCCCTCCTGAAACCCTTCGTCGAGATCAGTACGGATGACGCGCTCGTCGAGCTTGGTACCGCCAATGTACTTCATGCAGTCCAGCGCATCCTGGTGCGTGTAGTACTCGACGAAGCAGAAGCCGCAGGGCGTTTTCTGGAAGCGGTCGAGGCCCATGACGAGACGCTTGATTTCGCCGCATCTTTGATTATATTAGCCTTGGTATGAAGGAGCGAATGGGGGTTGGCGTACTTGGAGAAGAGCTCGTGGATCTGCTCCTCGGTGGTGTAGAAGGACCTGCGATTGTTAGTATGCTGGGAGATGGAGGAAGCGGAGGCGCGTACAGATTTCCGACGTAGAGCGTGGTGGAGTCCTTCAGCTTGTCGAATGGATCGGGGGTTCTCTCGCGGGGCTCATCGTCGTCCCGGCGACGACGCCGATTCTGGGACGAATTAGCTGGGTGAAAAGCGATGCGGCGCGTCAGGGACTCACTTTGCTGCCGGCATAGGAGCTGGGCTTGTCTAAGCGGTCTACGGTTGATCGGATTCTGCGTTCGGGCGCCATAGCAGGGAGTGTGTTGGTGGTTGCAAATGAAGTTCAAGGCACGAGGGTGGTTGCGACAAAGTTGGGAGGACGCGGAGCTCTAGCTTCACGCGCCAAGTTCCGGGCAATGCCAAGCGTTTCTTGCAATGAGCATCAGATATGTGTTTGGACAAGAAATTTAGAAACCTTCTGCTATTTCCTGAATAGAGAGGGTGGGAGATTGCCTAGCTCAGACTAAAGTCACCGCAGCAAGTAGTACATATGCTCAGAAAATAAGGCAAGGGCAGAAGGGTAAGAATATTACTGTCTGCAGTTCAATGTATCGGTAGTCAAAATGACAGTGAGAAATCCCGCTTTTGAGGCATGGTAGTCATGATGTAGACGAATTGTAGAATGGAAGGTGGAAAAGGATGGTAGAATAGAAAATGCAGCCGTTCTCTTTTCCAACGCTCTCGTCAAAATGCCAATGGTACTCTTTTACATGGAGAACGCGCTAAGCCACTAGCGCAGTCTTGCGGCGAAAGATTTGGCCGGGCTGCAAGACGCGCCTCTTTCAAGCTCAAGCTCAAGCTCGCCGACAACACAAACAGTGCGCTTGACTATCTAACCTACGCCAAACCCTCCGCCAAACCCCCACACATCCTCCAGATCTACGCGATCCCCTTCCCGGAAAACTCTTGGAGCTTCTCCGTGAGTTCACAGTTGTTTAGCAGCCTCCGGCGCATACAGCTCTTCCTGCGAGAGCTCCGCTGCTCAAATCCCCGCCTCACGACCTCCACAACACTTCCTCGGGTAGCCAAAATGCCCAAAGTCATCGGCTTTACTCCGGCATGGCTCACCAGGCCCAATGCCGGCTACGACATGTTTACACCCAAGACGGCTTCTACTGAGAAAGCTTCCTCAGGGCCCCAGCGCACTATTGCAACGCGAGGATCCGAGGTCTTCACGGCCGTGGGCAGAGAAATACGATGGGCAGATCTGTCCAGGCTGAAGGAGGCTCTCGAGGGCACCCCGAATCTAAGCGCCTCACGCAGCAGACGGCTCGCGACACCACCAGTCAAGGCTTCTTACAGGGTCAGGGCTGGCAACAAGCACTATGAAGGATTCAACTAACCGTCGCAGACGCTCAAAGTCTCAATACCCCTCCCAATCACCCAGCTTGTGATGTCCCCATATGGCGACTACATGGCTGTTGCGACGTCCCACACTGTTCACGTGGTAACGTTACCGGATTCGTCCCTCCTCGAAACCGACGACACGGAGCCTCTCAAGCAGAAGACTTTCCAGATTGGCCCTACGACACATGTCCGAGAAGAATCACCAGTCGCGTCAGTTCTATGGCACCCGCTTGGATACCGGGGACACTGCTTGGTCACCATCACGAAGGAGGCTGTGGTGCGGTTATGGGAGCTCAACCGGACCGACCGCATGAGCTTCAGTGAGCCGGCGCTGTCTGTGGATCTCAAGAAGCTAGCCAATGCCGAGGACGATACGGAAAACGTGACCGCGTCCAAGTACGGCGCCCGCAAAGGCTTCTCCCCAGACTCGGTGGAGTTGGAAGTTACCTCTGCATGCTTCAGTGGTCTGCCCGAGCAGGAGGGCATACATGGATGGGCACCGATGACGCTGTGGATTGCGATGAGGGAAGGATACGTCCACGCTCTATGTCCGCTGTTACCGAGCAAGTGGCAGCTGCTGGAGTCTGCGGGCGCATCTACCTTCATGGGCACGCTTGCTACATCCATCCACGCTTATTGCGGTGATATCGACCACAACCCTCATGCAAATGCCGAGGATAAGGAAACCTCACGCAAGCAGCTATCATGGCTTATGGACTTTACAGATAGGGATCCGTTCCATGAGGCCACACTGACTGGCGAGTCTGTCACTATATACACACGCCCGAACAGTGTGCCTGCCTACCCGCTTCTCCAAGGCCCCTTTTCCATCACATCGGATATCGACGAGTTTGAGCTCAGTGACCTCACAGTCTTTTCGCTCAAGACCTTCTCTGATGGCACAGATGAAGAAGCCGCCGAGGGCATACCAGCGGCTGTGCTATGCTTGCTCACGGCTACGTCGCAAGTTCACATCTGCCTTGACCTGGAAGGGATCGTCGGCCGGTGGTTACCGTCTCCCGATGTAAGTGTTGTGTAAAGATGGTGGTTGCGTAGTGCTAATAGTTCACAGAGTGAGTGGGACGTCTCGGACAGCGAGCGTGAGCACACTCTTGTTCACGCAGAGACCATTGCTCTCGGCAACAACGACACGCCATCGTTTCAGCAGACCATCACTCAAGACGAGCATACCGACTTCACTTTCTTTGTCACGAATGCAAGTGGAGTGTTTTATATTTCAGCAGAACCCTGGGTCCGAAGGCTTGAGGATGAAATCTCCATGCCCCAGCCTGATGGCGTCGAGTTTCGCCTGAACCGACTTCTGGAGTCTTTCTTCACGCGGGCAGAAAAGGTGATACCTCGACCGGCATCGGCTACAGCAGACGATGTGACATCCTGCGTCGTGATCGAGAACGGCAATATTGGCTATCTTGTTCTTACAACATATGGACACGAACCCTGTGCTGTCCTTCTCGACGCACCGGAAGACGGCTTCTACTCCCCAGACGAAGTCGACGAGGCTTTGGGTGACACGGATGTCCCTACTGAACCACGCCATCTCTACGCGCCGCCGAAGGAGCTCTATGAGGATGTAAACCCTCACAATGCGCTCTCTCGGATCTCTGCTCGGCATCGAGCCACGTTCAGTGATGAGATTCGACTCTCTCCGGCCAACCTAGAGCTCATGATGGAGGTTCATTCCCATCTCAGCCAGGCCACGAAGCGTATGCTCACCGCCGTGTCCGAACTCTATCGAAAGTGTGAAAGCCTTCAAGACCAGTTCAGAGATCAGATCTACCGGACGTCAGACACAGCCAAGAAGATCGAAGCGGCCATTGGCCTTGGTGAGGACGCATCTGAGGATGGATTCGATGACGGTATTAACATCAACGATAAAGTCGCGCAGAGGGTGGAAAGGGTCAAGGAGAGGCAACGACGTCTCAACGCACGCTACGAGACACTGAAGAGCCGCATGACTAGTGTCGGCAGCACAGAGCTCAGCGAACTAGAGACAGACTGGTTCGACGAGCTGCAGACCATCGATCGCAGCGTCAACAAGCAGCAGCAAAACCTAACTGACGATATTGACGGTAATGAAGTGCCAGCCTCGGAACGACTCGAAAAGCTACAGGCGTTGAAGAAGAGTCTCTCCCAGCAGGCTGCTCGTGCAGCCAAGCAGACGAACAGTACAGACCGCAACGGTGTCAAAGTGCCGTCGCATTCTCGAAAACAAGAGAATCAGCAGGTACAAATGCTGCTTGACAGAGAATCGGCGCTGGTGGACGCGGCTGCCAACCGGCTGCGGAGTCTAGGGATCAGTATACCCCTGGAACACTAAAGATAGTCGATCTGGGAAGCGGGCGCTGGACGGGTTTGGCACGATCGTGTTGCGATGCGAAGCCTTTGGAACCAGAGGGCTGGGGAGTAAGGGTCCTTGGGGGAAAGCTTGGTTAGCAGATATCGTACGATGCAAAGGTGCCAAGAAGGAGGTGGTGGTGGTGGCACGATGTGATGGTGTTGATGAGTGTTCTGGGACTTGGAAAAACGGGTGGTGGTGGTGGATTGTCGTTGTATTGGACGCCCAATATCGGGGCGAGTGGATAATATCAAATGAGCTTTTCACCGTTGAGAGAAGGCGTGGTGTTGGGGTGCTGGACCTATTGTTCCCCTGACTGAACGACGTGAAGGCCGTCTTTCCTCACCGATCTACAATGGCTTCAGGACTGCACAGCGCCTACGTACAGTCTCATAACAATCACGCTCCCAAACCAGCAGGCGACCGTCTCCCATATCCATGTTGCTGCACATTGCAAAAACTTGAAGGCTCGCTTGATTGCTTGACCATTGGCAGAACCGAATATATGGGAAACGGGGGGCCAACCAGAGGGCGGGTTAGCCGCCTTTAAATAGACGGATGAGCGAGGGGAGGGATGCATGAGCGATGCATGAGCGATGCAGGGCTAGAGTAGGATTTATGGAGGGCTGAATCCTCTGACTGCGGGTACCTTGGGGGGAGGGGAGGGAACGCATGAATGTTTGTTTGATGGGTGGAGGCTTGGGGAGGGGAGATGGTGGGGGCTTGGGGATAGGAGAGGATCGAATGGGTGTGTTGATTGATTCTGGATGAATTGATGGATTGGGAGAGAAGGATGAGAGGTTCCATCTCGGTGTATGAAGGAGATATGAGTCTGTATGTAGGCTGACTGTGTTCGCGTAGAGGTTGTGCTACCCAGCAGGGACGTCGCGGGGGAGGAGTTATCGATTGCCTTGCAAACCCAGCCCGTCGCTCAACAAAGCCTTTTCCATGGCCATCCATCCATCCCCTGAAGGCCAAACGAAACAGAGGGCAAGATGCACCTGTGGGTAACTAGCGAAGTGACGAGGAAGCGGCCCGGACAATTATCATCTGCACCGTTTCCACCGTCCGACGGCGAAGACGAGGCGGTATTGGCCGCCCGCCGAATTTGCACATTCGGCTCGCGGGGGGGGATGTGACGAGAGGCATCGCTTCTGTCGACGTGCGGCGTGGCAGGCACGCCGGGTCTTTATATCACGTCGTCGTCACATCACCGCTGCTCAGTCGCGCGCCAACAGTTCACGCCGCCGTTGACAGCGCTTCTGCTGCACGCCGAACGCGCGATGTTCGACGGGCTGCCCACGCAGCAGCGGCGGGCGGCGAGCGAGCGAGCGCGGTGCCCTGTGTTGCTTGCCATGGGCTGTGGGCGCGTAGTCCAGCCCTGGCCCGACTGCCGACACAGCCATGCAGCGGCCGGGCTCCATCACACTCGCGCCCCCAATCATGCTGCGCCGCGGGCCTCTCGCCGGCGCCGGCCTTCTTGGGGGATTCTCCCGCCCGCCAAAGTCGTGCATGACTGGCTGCGTGCCCCTGGCTGGTCAATATGGCGTCGGCGCTGCTGATAGGCCGGCCGTCTGCTTTGCGAGCAGAGAGCTGACCATGCACTGGCTGGCCAGCCTGCTGGCCGCACTGGCGGTGCTGCAGTGCCAATCGGGAGGGCCAGCGGGAGGAGGACCAGGAAGGTGCCGTTTAGGGAGTGGATTTGGGCACAGGGTGGTTGCACGAGTGGGAGCCCGGGGCATGGCATGGCATGGCCTGGCGAGCGTGAGGCCCGCCGATTTGCCTTAAGTTGCTGATAGCCCCCCCGCCACCACTGCACACAGGGAACCGGCTTTGGACTTTGTCGACTGCGTCTGCTTCTGTCGAGTTGCCTTTGTGAGTGCGCCTGTTATCCTTTTCGACAGGACCGTTATTGAAGAGCTTGGGTTGTCGCTTGAGAGTCTGAAGCCTTGTACCTGTACGAGTATCCTGAGAAGGTCGTTTCCGCATCCCCCGGCCCGAGTCGCAACTGGATCGCCGCATCCTTCGACCCCGTCTTCGCATCACCATCGCCGTTTCGCCCACCATGTTTCGTTTCACAGAACTTGTTTTGCTCGTCGCGGGCTGGTCGTCGGTCGCCTCTGCACATACCGTCATTGTGTATCCCGGCTGGAGAGGAAACAATATCATCTCCAATGGAACTGTGGCACCCGATGATTCGAGCATAATACCGGGGAGCTTGGGCATCAACGAGAACAACGGCACAAAGAGCTTTCCCTATGGCATGCAGTGGATGTATCCATGTACGTTCTCTCCAACCTTCAAATCCACGCCCTGATATCACGCCTCACGCCTCACACCACCATCTTCCCACTGCCTATACAAATGCTAACCCCACCCCCCAGGCGGCGGCATGCCCACATCCACAAACCGCACCAAATGGCCCATCACCGGCGGCGCCGTCTCCGTGCAACCAGGCTGGTTCCCCGGCCACTCGCTCGCCCTCTTCTACATCAACATGGGCTATGGCAACGAGCCGCTCAACATGTCCCACGCCATGCTGCCCATGTTCCAGATTGCAGGGCCGTCGAATACCCAGTATGACGGCACCTTTTGCCTGCCGCAAGTGCCTCTGCCCGCGAATTTCCCACTGAAGATTGGCGACAATGCGACAATTCAGATTGTGGAGGCTGCGCAGCATGGGGCGGCGCTATATAATGTAAGCCGAATCCTGCATTGCTCTTTTCCGTGCTGTATCTGTTCTGGTTGTGGTGGTTTTTGCACCGAGAATGGAGGGAGAGTCGGATATGACATTGGACTTGGACTTGGACTTGGACTTGAATCAAAGCTAACACAATCACAGTGCGCAGACATCACCTTTGCAGACCCCAAAGACGTCCCCGAAGTCAACTCGTCAAATTGCTTCAATTCGACCGAAATCAAATTCAACCTCGTCTACTCCACAGCGGAAGAGTCGGCTGCCCAGTCAGCCGTCTTGTTTAATTCCATGTCCCTCCTCCTCCCGCTTGTCATGATGGTAGCGTCGTGGATATATCTTTAAATCACACCACCACTCCGCTCTTGTTTTAGGGTCTTTTTCTTTTAGGGTAGGAATACGATAAGGGCTTTGTTTTGGGGGGTTCCTGGGGCGTAATTGATATCCTGGATCTTGGCTTGCTTTTTTGTGCTTTTGGGGGGGAAAGGGGGGGATTTGTATAGCATGGGTGGTGGGGACGGGTATTGTGCTGATGATGGCTCAGCGAAATGGTGGAGATTGGAGAGGAGGAGAATCACAACACCACTACGATATGGTCATGGTCAAACAGAAGGACGACTCGATTCGACTGGAGTCAAGTCAAGACAAGACAAGAGGGGAAGATGAACATGGACGTGGACATGGATGGATAAGTGGGAAGCGGGCTGCACACACAGCACCACTGTATATATAGCTCGGTGCTGGGGCTTCGACTTTTTTCCAATGCTGATGGAGTATCTCATCTCTCTGGCTGCTTCCCTCTCTCTGTCTCTTTCGTCCCTGATCAAACCGACATTATGGAGATTGTGGGAATTATCGATGGGAGAAAAGAACCTAGGTTTACGAAGAGCTTATCGCGGCGCAGCGAGATTACTTAATTATTCACGAATGTACTCAAGATACAAAACTGATCATGCATGTGTTTACTAAACGACTAACTATGATGGCATTGATGAATTGCTTTCCTGGTGAGACTAGGGCCTGTATACGAGCTCCAAGACGCGATGAAGGACATTTTCACTTGGAAGTCGGCTTGCTGGTTAGTTACTAGGAGGGAGCTGAAGTATGTAGTTGGTGAGAGTAGCGGCAGTAGCTTCGCAGCACACGACAGTGTTGAGACGGTGTAAGGGTGCACGAGGGATATGTCATTCATCATCATTGTCATGCGAGGTAGTGGCTGGAATAGATTTTGCTGACGGGAGAATTTGGAGTGCGCTACTTTGGTAGTCTTGCGAGCTAGGAACTCGGTCATTCGGGGTTTGAGATTTGGGAATTGGGACTTTGGGATTTGATAACGGTGGGATAGAGCAGGTGGTGAGGAAGGTCCATTAGAAGTTAGAGAGGATGTGTAATTGCGACCTTGTAGACATTAGTCACGTGGAAACTTCATCCTACCACCACTCCTCCCTACCTCCTCCCTCCCCACCACCACCACCAATCACCCACATCACCACCACCACCCCAACCCCGATCTCCCCACCCACCCACCACCCACCCCCCTCAAATCCCAACCCGCAACCCATCAAATCCCCCAAACCGAAAACTCCGTCCCCCCAACCAATCACCACAGCCCATCCCAATAACCCAAGCGCCCACCCTCCCTTCTCGAAGTCCCAAAACGTGGAAAGTGAGCACCCACTTTCCCCTTTCACACCGACGGACGTTAAGCGCTCATGCACGCCGCAACCTTATTGCAACGGCACGCATCAGAAGCTTAAACCCACGACTGATTTTGGCGTGAGAGGGCTGGGTTTTGTGGAGCGGGTTGTGGGTTTTGGGCAAGGGGTTGGGAAGCGAGGCGAGAGGACCTAGGCGAGACGATACCTAGTTGTGAGGCGAGGCGAGGCGCTGGCAGGCGAGCGAAAAGGTGCTTTTGGTCTGGAAGTTGGAGGCGACGAGGGGGTTGGGTGGGAAAGCGCTTCTGCGGTTCGTGTCACGGGCTGGCACGTCAAGTGCAGTGCGATATCCTCCTTGTTATCACCGAAGAAAGGGGAAGGGGGGTCATGGCACATATCACCAAGTGTCAAGATGTAGAGGATGATGTGTGGGAAGTTCCCAAAGCGAAGAATTGGCGCGTAAAAAGGAGAACGGCAGGGCAGGATGCAGCATCACGGAACCTGGACTGTTCGTCGGGAGCGATTACTCGTCCGAAACGGGTTGTTGAGGGCTTGACGGTGGAGAAATTGGCTGCGGAGTTTGGGAAGATGCGGCGAAGGTTCAAGAGCTCGGAGTGTGCCAAGGGGGTAGGAAGAGTGTTGAAGAGAAGGGATTGGAGAGGGAGAGTGGACAAGGCGGTGTGTATTGGGATTGGGAGTTTGAGTACGGATTGGGAGAATCGGTGGAGGTCGATGTGGCAGTTGGTGTTGTTTGAGTGGGTGGTTGGTCAGGGTATGTGGATTTGTTCTTCATATCTTGGATTATGGATGTTCGTGGTGAGGCGTTCGGAAGCTAATGGAGTCGCAGTCTCGAATGAGGAGCAAGGAATACGATTGTTTGCTCAAGAGCCGGCTTTCCTTCCGTTGGATATAGCGTTCCTTTCCACGCTTGGTATCACGGTTCTGGAGTCTGGTATCGAAGATCATATCAGTCCTTCTACTTTCGTCTTCGCCCCTTTTGTCGACTGGAATTTGCTCCTTCCTACATTCTTAGCCGATAGAGATCCGGAGCTGTATATCGGCAATGAGATTCTAGGAGATTATACCCGGTTCGCAAATAGTGAGGAGAAGAAAGGCAAGGTAGAAGAGTGCAACGAGATTGGGGAAAAGTGGAGAGAAGAAAGACAGTGGGTGTGGGTACCAGAGTTCGAGGGTGGAGGGGGGCTTGAAGGGCTTGGGGTAGGGTGGAAGGAGGAGCCTGAAGAAGATGACGAGTAACGATACCCGTGTGACCGAGGCTCTGGAACGATTTCGGTTTGTACCGAACAGTTTTATCTTGAAGTACATATTTCATGCATAATTGTGATATTGCCTTGACTTGGAGGTAACGGGAATCAACGAAGCTGCTATCGAAAACTGGCAAAGCAAACGACACCCAAACCTTTGTGAGCATACAGTCGTGTTGAAGCAACACTTAAATCCAGCAGTACTGCCATGAAAATACACACAAAGTGATAATTATAATGGATACTATTCATACAAATAGCTGTCCTGTACGCCACTGTGCCAACCTCTTTTCTCAGTTTCCGGGACATTGGCCCACAACATCCAGTCCTGATTTGAGGCTGAGGGCCGCAAGCAACCCAAGCACCTCGGTGAATAAGCTTCTTCACGATATACCACTCTTTAGTTGATAATGCCAATCAGTGAAGCATCTCACACACACTGATCAGTTATCATCTTCATTTTCAATATCGGGTTCGACCTCTACAAAGCTCTCTACATAATACCCACACTTGGGACAGTTCGTAGCCTTGGTAGCCTTGTCTTCCTTGTAAAAGAACCTCTTGCGCCCTTGAGGTGGACACTCTAACAACTTATTCCGGATTGTTCGATGGGATACACGGGTATTGGTGAGGTTCGAACCAGCGATGAGGGCATCTTGTGCGAATTCGGGAATCTCTTTACACAACTGACGGATCGTGAAAGTTAAACCACCACAGTCACCAAAGAGTCGGCAGTGTGGATGTCGTGCAACAGCATCGGCGAACTTAGTCCGGATAGAACTCAAAGAGTCTTTGGCAGCCGCAATATCGTAAAAGAGATGTAGAATCTTGCGGAGCTGCTCTGTACAAGTATTGTCGATTGGTTGCTGTAGATGTCCCAGCCACATATTGAGTGAAATAGGACCCAATTTTCGGCTTCCTTCACAAGGACAGGGAATTCATACTTGTCGGCAGCTTGGTAGATGCGAAGATGTCGAAGAAAAAACCACCATCTCCCATACGGCCAAGATTTCATAATCAGACTAGCCATCTGAGCATGAAGACATCTATATGATACAATTTAGTGGTTATCCAGTGGGCAAGGGAGGAATTCACTGAAGTGCTGTACCTTGGTTAAAGACTGTTCTACGCCAGCTCAACGCTTGACGTTTGCACACGATTCGACGATTGTTGTGTGATTGATAGGTTACAATCCAGCACTCATTTTTCTTGCAATCTCGCATCAATCCTCATAGTAAAGAAGAAATAGGGTGTCCATGAACTTCCTTCCATATTCTCTCTTCCTAGACTATCACTGAACAGAGTACTACTTGAAAGATCTATTCTCTTTTTCAACACAAGAGTGTTCAAGTGATAGCTGTGATTTAAGGGGTCTCTATTGTTGGTTTAGATTGTCCCATAAGGAAAGCTCAATAACATAGAATAAGGCTGGAAATCCGGGATATCGATTGGATTTGCTCCGCCACATTCTCGTTTCTGGTCACTATTTATATTCGAGCCCCAGTGGAAGTGTGAAACTAGAAAAAGGCTCTCGTAGGGTCTGACACTCTGATGGAGAATATTGCCAACACCGCTAACTCAGTGCCCGCACTCAATCCCCTTTCATAAAAGACAGAACGGCTTGAAGTTCTTTTACATCCATCATGCTCCCAAAGGCTACATGATACACAGCCGGATTCGGTTAGCTCGCATCTATCGCTAGCTACAAGCCCCTGCCACGTCACAGCACCAAGGCATAAGCACTCAATTGGACCCTCAGTATCCACCCTAAGCTACTACTACTGCGTTACCCCAGATCCATCGGATATTGATGTCCTGTCTACAGGGTTCCCCCACCTCATCCCTTCTACTATTAAACCAGATACCACAAAATGCGCCTTCTACATTCAAAAACCTTTGACTTTCGAGACTTCGAATGGGGCAGCCTTGTTACCCCGCCCTATGCGATTCTTTCCCATACCTGGGAGGGCACAGAGGTCACTTTTCAAGATATGGAAGCATTTCGCATCAAGAATGAATCGAGAAGGATCCGGAAAATGCGGGGCTTCTCAAAGATCGCGGCCTGCTGTGCTCAAGCTGTAAGAGATGGGTATGAATATGTCTGGATTGATACATGCTGCATAAACAAGGAAAGTAGCGCTGAGCTATCAGAAGCGATCAATTCCATGTACCGATGGTATCAAGGAGCGGCAATTTGCTACGCATATCTCTTTGATGTCACTGCTGCATCAGATGAAGATGATTTCAACTCCATCAGGCGTAGCAAGTGGTTCACCCGAGGGTGGACGTTGCAGGAGCTCATCGCTCCTTCAGAAGTGCATTTCTACGGTAGCAGGTGGTTCTCTCTCGGCCGAAGAGCCTTCCTTGGATCACGAAGTACTCTCACACCCATACTATTCCAAACCACCCGTATCCACATAGAAGTTTTTGCGGGGGCCGACATCAAGACATACAGTATCGCGCAGAGGATGTCTTGGGCTTCCAAGCGGCAAACAAAAAGAGTCGAGGATATCGCTTATTCTCTCATGGGTATTTTTGGCGTCAGCATGCCGATGCTCTATGGCGAAGGAGAATATGCCTTCATTAGGCTTCAGCAAGAAATCATGAAGACTTCCGACGATCAATCCCTCTTTGCTTAGGTTGATCGTGAACAACAAGCCAGTGGACTTTTCGCACCATCTCCAGCATGCTTCGCAGAGTCGAGCGACATAACGCCAACGACGCGTTTCCGAAATAACCAGGATACGGATGAGCACGAGGATCTTATCAATGACTACTCGTATGTATTGACCAATAGGGGAGTACACATTGAGCTACCGTTCAAGACGGTCACGGAGTTGGAGTTGCCTACATATGGGCTCTCTGTCCAGTCATCAACCAGACATGTCGTGGCTCTAAGATGCCGGCACGGTGGGATGAATCATCTTGTAGGGATTTACTTGCTAAGTCTGCATACTGACAGTGGCGAGCATATCTTTCGCGATCAACCCAAAATGTTAGAAGAGATCCCCCTCAAAACTTTAGCAGGGTACAAGGGGAGACGTGTTTATATTACCCCTACCACGGAAGCCTTACGTGCTCTTTCTCTGGGTGAGAAACTTGACAGGACCGATGAAGAGACATCCTTCGTCTGGGACAAACATTCGAAGTCGTCGGCCTCCGAAGCTGAGCGCAGAGCTGAACTTATTGTGCGCAGAATATGCGAGGAGGAACGCAAGTATTTGTTTGGCCACCGAGCTTCTGACTCGTCTCTTGGAAGTGGGACTCTGGAAATGGGTGGCTCGTTCCTGACCAACCTCGAGCGCATCTCGAACCATAGCCTTCTGTATAAGATAGCCAAGGAAATGCCGAAAGGCGCTCAGCTTCGTCTCTATCTCCATGGAATGGTTCATATAGACAACCTACTTAAAGGACTTAGAAACACGCCCAGCATGTTCATTAGAAGTACTCGACCACTTCTTACTTGGGCCGATTTGGAAGAAGCGGAAATATCCTTCAAGGCCATGCCAGACCACACGCAGCCTGGAAATATATTTTCCCAAGAATACAATCCTGGATCTGAGGGCGCCAGATCGCTATCATGGATGCCATGGAGATCCTTTCTCACCGCGTTCGAGTCATTTGAGCACGCGACTTGTAGTGCGGAGCAATGGGTTCGCAGAAAATGCTTGCTCCTCGAAGACGACGTTTACAACAGTAAACAAACTGTTACTGGAATCCGTGCCCGCTTTAATCAAGCGACTCGTCTCCACAAAGAGCTCCTCGGTTACGAATCCATGTTTCGACAGAGTATTGGCTTATTGATCGATAACATGATCTACGACAAAACTATGTACGCTGAGCTACGCGTTGTACAAATGTCTGTTTCAAGTAACGACGGCATGAAACAGCTTGCTTATCGCGAGCAACTGCTAATAGTAATCGATCAAGTAAGACACAAAGCGGAAGAGCTGGCAAGTAAGGGCTTCTCGCACAAAATACCCTTCTTTCTCAAGATCATATATTGTGCTTCACGATCTATATCTAAGGCCTCGATGCAGAGAGAGCTCGAGGCTTGCATGGATTTGAAGATCCAATTTCCGGATCTGATATGCGGTCAGTTCTCATGCCTGTTGAATGAAGGGCCACTACCTCTTTTCAATTCTGACTAATGGGAATCCAGGGTTTGACTTGGTAGTTACCGAGGATAGCCCAAATCATATCGGGTTTTATCAGGATGAGTTGCTGGCATTTTCGAGAGCCTTTGAAGATGATCTGTTTGATATCCCTTTCCTGTGCCATGCAGGGGAGACGCGGCTCGGTGCTGGTGGATCGAATCTTCCCGAAATCCTGGACCTTTACGCTGCCGTCATCTTCAAGGCCAAGCGAGTTGGTCACGGGTACTCGCTGCCGAGACACCAGAAACTCGCAAAAACGTTTCGGGAAAAGGGAATATGCATCGAATTATGCCCAATCTCAAATGAGGTTTTGCAGCTTTGCCGCAACATAAAGGAGCACCCATATCCACAACTTCTTGCAATGGGAATCCCATGCACATTGAACGCCGGCAACCCCTCTGTATACCAGTAAGTCACAAAATCTAAATTTCGTCCAGCAGCTGTGAAGTGACTGACTTTATGCGTGTGAAACAATGAAGGTCTTCAATCTCCTATGAGTTCTATCAAGTCATGGTAGGTAGCAGGGAGATGACTGTGCATGGCTGGCGACAATTTACCGAGTGGAGCCTGCAATACAGCTGCTTGGCCCCTAAAGAGAAGACAGTGGCTCTACAGATATTGAGGTGGGAATGGGAACAGTTTTGTGAGTGGGTGATAACTGAATTCGAATGATGTGAGGGCGAGAGCGAAGTATAATATATACTTTCATCCAACCGAAGAAGAGGCAGCGGGGAGGCAGACTTAGTGATGAAGGAGGAAGAAGGAGAGGAGGGGAGTTTAGCTAGACTGTGTGTCTGATTGCCTATGCGACGACCTAGTGTAGAGAAGAATTTATAGAAATGTGGTGAGTGCTATCATGAAGACAAGGTAATGATCAAGGGAAGCAGACGCAATGACGATAGTGCTTGGACTTAGATCTTTAATGTGCTTATCAATAAAAGTATTTAAAATCATCAATTCCTCTTCTTCGGCCGATTCAGCATCCTCTCAATCACAGTATCCGTAAACACCCACACGTTACTCGTGTAATCCGCACTCCATTTCCCACCCGTCCACCACGTACCCCGATACCCTTGCAGCGCATTCAACCTCTGTACCCACCCATTCTTATACACTTCCGTATTATTCGGCCATTCTACCGAATTATGATTTCCAAAAGCCTTGAACTCCACCTTGCACTCTCCCGTTGTAGAATTCAACGTCCCAGCGTCAACGAGCTGTTGGACTTTGAAGGATATCCACTCTTTCGCTTCGTCGGCAGTGTACACTTCACCAGATGCAGTCCGCACCCGAAATAGCTGAAGGCCGACAGGGCCTGTTGATTCGAACCGAAGAGTCCTAGGGTCATTCCGGATGGACGTGTGCTTGTCAGGAACGGCGTCTGGAGATATATACAGGATGGCATAGTTCTCTGGTATACAAGGTATTTCTACTATTCCAACATGATTCCATGTACTCTGAAACTGATCAAAAACTTTGGCTTCTTTCATGTCGTCATCGAACCCCTCGAGGTTGGGCACCCGTCTCGGCGCTGCGGTGTAAAGAAGCTTTTTAGCCTTGATGAGAATAGCGCCGGCCTTCCCATTCTGCTTCACAACCAGCTTGATACCAGAAGATGTTCGCTCGGCCTTGTCGACATGTGATGAGAGGTAAACGTCGTTCTTGAGGAGTTCATAGGCGCGTTGATAGAGGAGACTGTTCTGCTATGACGCCCTTTGTAATTGGGAGACCAAAAGCTTGTATTACCAGAAATGTAGGTATATGTTCTAGGCCACCGACGCCTACATTGGAAATTGCTGTTATGCGAGGAATTGCACTTGAAATACCGTATTTTCTTGCAAAATCGCCAAAGGGGGCAAGGAAGTCAGTTGGTATATCCTTTGGCCGGGGAAAGTTCCAGTATCCGGGCTCAACCAAATGGTTATATTTCTCGACGATGGGCAGCCATTTTTGAAAGGATTCGTTTGTGGCGTTAGCAGTAGGTGGTTTGTATCCCGTCACTTCTTTACTGGTGTTGTAGTCGACGTAAATGGTTGTCAGCCTCCGTGCGACGAAAGCTGATGTTTCGATATCAAATCGTTTGAAGAAGTCAACAGCGGCTTTGTTTGAAATGTAGGATTGCACGCTGTATTCGACCGTGGTGTTCGTCTCAGGGACTGTGTAGGTGTCAACGTGTCCGCCTAGGTGATCTTTTGTCTCAACGACCACCACGCTGACGTTGAAGTCTTCGCGAAGTCGGACTGCAGCATAGGTTCCAAATGCGCCGCCACCAATAATCGCAACGTCTGTTGTGACGATACGTGATGCAGGGAAGTTCCGTTCATCGATCGCCGCTCTATACTATATCCAGTCCCTCTATAGGCTACCTTCGTTAATTATATCCTCCATCTAGTATTAGTCCCCTATCTCTACTATTTGCCCTTTTAGAGATATAATTAGCTTAAGCTACTTAATCTAATACTAACTTATCCCTCAAACTCTAGTCTCCTTATTACCCTAAGCTGAAGTATTAACTATTACCCCCTCTTATATTATTAATATACCTCTTCTACTCTTTCTTACTAAGGTAACTCCCCTATAGATTACTAATATAGAGTCCTACCTAAATAAGAAGTATACTCCAAATACTTCTTAATCTAGGAAAGCTACTATAATATACTCGTATATTATATTATTAAGATAGATTATTATAGAGGTATATAAAGCTAATAAGATAGCTAACTTACTTAGTTAAGACTTACTTAATTGCGTAACTTGCTTAGTTCTAAAAAAAAGTTTTATATTTAAGTGCGTACTTCTGCCAAGCGTTTCAGTGTCGAGCTGCACTGAAATGAGTCAACGCCGCAAATATCCATTCCCCACCTCGTTTTATGGTCGCTGCCTAACTTTTTGCCAGGTGATTCTCTGCATGTCGAGCTTCTCTGTTCATTTCTTCTCAACACTGCGCAAGTCTACATAGAGCAGTCGCAGCTATGGACAACTTGCTAGAGACACAACTCGAAAAACTTCAAGTCGAACAGCCTGATTTCCCAGAATGTTTCCCCTCCCTCAATCCTTTTGACGTCTATCGCATAGATATAGCCCAGGCTCTTTCGGAGCTATCAGGCGTTCAGCCAAACACCATATATTCGTTGCTACAACGAACAGCGACTCTGGACAAAGGCGACCTTCTGCTTCCAGTGCCCGCGCTGAGAATCAAGGGAGAGAAGCCCAATGTGCTTGCAAGTCGCTGGGCTGACCAGGTAATTGCAATCCATGAGTTGCGCTAGCGCCCAGTCAAGTTCCCGCTGATACCCTCTTTTAGTTTCCGCAATCCGCCCTAGTCTCCAAGCCTACCGTTGACGGCCCGTTCATGCAATTCCACTTCACGCCTAGTGCGCTCGTGAAGAGAGTCATACCATCGGTTTTGCAGAATCGATCTAGGTGGGGTAGCAACCCCTTGCTTGGATTGAAGGACGTCAAAGACACCTCAAAAGGCCAGAAGCGAGTTGTCGTGGAGTTCTCATCACCCAACATTGCAAAACCTTTTCACCAAGGCCATCTGCGGAGCACCATTATTGGAGGATTTATCTCCAACCTCTATCAAGCTGCCGGGTGGGATGTCGTGCGACTGAATTACCTTGGTGATTGGGGTAAGCAGTATGGGCTTTTGGCCCTGGGCTACAAGATGTACGGAGACGACAAAGCTTTGGAAGCGGACCCAATCCATCATCTATACCAAATCTATGTCAAGATCAATTCGCTCCTTGCTGATGAACGAAAAGAGATCGAGCAATTAGAGAAAGATGCGAAAGACGCCACCAAGCTCCGGAACGAAGGACTGGATGAGCAAGCTCGGAAATACTTCAAAGCCATGTGCGACAACGACCCCGATGCTATCAGCATGTGGAAGAAATTTCGGGAGCTTAGCATACAGAGGTACAAAGAGGCGTATACGCGGCTGAACATCCACTTCGACGAGTACGCGGGTGAGAGCCTCGTCCAGGAAGGGAGCATGGAGATCGCGCAGAGCCAAATGGATAGCAAAGGGCTCATAGAAGAGTCACAAGGCGCCGCAATAGTGGACTTCTCCAAACATGTCAATGGCAAGCCAGGGAAAGCGCTTGGCAAAGCACTTATCCGCAAAACTGACGGCACAAGCCTTTACCTCACACGCGATATCGGCGCCTTGTTCGAGCGGGATGCTAAATACAAGTTCGATCAGATGATCTATGTCGTCGCAACCGACCAGGAGCTTCACCTGAAGCAACTATTTAAGCTTGTTGAGCTAACTGGAAATGATGGCCTGCGCTCTCGAATTTCCCATGTCAGCTTTGGGCTAGTTCTAGGAATGAGCACTCGCAGGGGAACGGTTGTGTTCTTGGATGATGTATTGAAGGATGTCGGCGAAAAGATGCATGACGTTATGCGGAAGAACGAGGCCAAATATGCTCAAGTGTTAGACCCAGAGAAGACTGCTGATATTCTTGGGATTAGCAGTGTTATGGTTCAGGATATGAGTGGAAAGCGGTATGATCTAGTTCTGATCCAAGAACTCACTAAAGCGTCTTCTGACACCATCCAGTATCAACAATTATCGCTTCAATATGGACACGATGACATCCTTCGAGGGAGACACCGGACCTTATCTTCAATACTCTCACGCCCGACTTTGCTCTATCCTGCTGAAAGCAGGCATTCCGGCTTCTGAGATGGAATCCTCAAACCTCGACCTTCTGACCGAGCGTCATGCAATCAACGTCGTTCGGCTCATCGCCCAGTTCCCTGACACTTTCCAAAATGCTCTGAAGACACTGGAGCCTACGACCATCCTTACATACTTATTTCGTCTAACACATGCAGTCAACAGTAGCTACGATGTGCTACAAGTAGTCGGCAGCGAGCGAGAACTGATGAAGGCTCGAGTGGCTCTCTACGAGGCGGCCAGATCTGTCATCAATAACGGAATGCGTCTTCTGGGCCTGACCCCCCTAGATCGGTGAGTTTCCCATGCCGGATCTCTCTTGACCGAGCTAATAAGCATTGATATCAGAATGTAACATGGCATGAGATACATCGTGGAACCCAATTGTGCGAGGTTCATATTGAACAGAGTACCTATGAGACGCCGTCCTAAGTGGGTTCAAAGATAATGTAAGAATTATACGAGTGAGGCTGCTAGGGTACTGACACATTAAGCCGGTTCCCCAATCAGACCTCGCGGGCCATAACTAACGCGAATCAGTGGCATGAAGCACAATGGATAGTAAGAGACGTCCGAATAGCGTTTGTTAGCGAGTGAGTGGCTTACGCCAATACAACAAGGATGAAGGGGTACTTGAAATAAGGCTCGTGGGCTCAGTTATGCATGTCCTTCGCGAAGGATTGGTTTGGTATCTAACGTGCAGACAAGGTACACATTAAGCTGCTCTGTACATCTACATCATTTGCAGCAGGGACGAGGCATCAAAGCATGCAGTTTTACGGACTTTTTGGGACCTTTGTCAGTCCAGATCTGAGACATTTGAAGATATTTTGGCAATTGCGAGGCGCTCAAACTCCTCACTTACTCTTCAGTTTTATACCTGGGAGACATGGGTTTAAATATGCAAGAACACTCTAGTAGGAGGAGTTCTCTCTATCGAGAATATCCTTTACAAGCCGACCAATGCGGCTCCCGGAAGTATTGCAGTTGGATTATATATTCTCACAGGAAGTCTCAGGGAACCCAGAGAAGAGCTTGATACCTAGTTCATCCCCCTCGCAACACGAAGAGCCCCAATTCCTCATCCGGACTCAAACACGGGATATATTTTTGCCCCACCCGCTAAAACGCTAAACCAAACACACAAAAAGCCCTCCCACATCCCACGCTATCCAACTCCCTCTAAACCCTCGAAGCTGGCAACTCCTGCACACTCCTATTATCCGCCAACTCCACCGGCTGCATAAGTCCACTCGTCTCCACCGGCGTCTGTCTCCCATAACTTCCCCGATCGCTATACGCCGTCTCGCCTTGATACGGATACCTCTCTTTTCCCTGCCCTCCAACTGGGTTATACATCTCATGGCTTCCTGCCTGTGCGGGGCCATTCTCATTCTTGCCCCAAGCGCCTGTGGCTTTCTTCTGCTTCTTCAATCGGCGGAGGAAGAAGAGGATGGCGCCGAGAATAGCGATGATGACGATGAGAGCGCCGAGGACGATGCCAGCGATGACGCCGGCAGAGAGACTCGATGAGGGGTCGGAGGCTGGGGTGTTGGTGCTGGTGGAGGAGGTGGAGGAGCTGGAGGAGCTGGAGGAGGAGGAAGTAGAGACGGTAGAAGAAGGGGAGGCTAGTGCGTTGAGTTGGAGACGCGTGGGCATGTAGACTGATGTTTGGTTGAATTGGGGCCAGGTTTTGCCGGGTTTGTTGATGCACATTTGGCCTACGGTTGCGAGGACTGTGGGTACAATTAGTTTCTGCATCTCGTGGGATGGGGTGGCTGGAATAGAAGGGAGCGTACCGTTTGCTATGACCGTCAAGTTAGACTTACTGTCGTAAAGACAATTCATGCATTTTTCTGCGTCGGCTGTAAAGTTGCCATCGTGGTCGCAGAAGTAATACCCTGTTGCATCGGCCTTGGCTCTGTAATCCGCTGATGCATATATAGCGTTACAGTCTGAGTTGCATGCTTGATATGCGAAGGTTTCTGTCTTATTTTCATTCTGCTCTTCTGCGAAGCGTCCGAATAAACACCAATCGATTATGCCCTTATTATTGACTATGCCATCATCAGTCACACCTTTATTCCTAAACACAAGTATTTGGAGACGTACATAAATACCATCCCATATCCCTCTCCCCAGTTCCAGTGTCGTCGTGGCCGCTAGTGAGCAAACAATTTTGGCAATCAACTAGCTTTCGGCCCACGTCCGTGGAATTCGGCCCTGTAAATTCCGAGTCGTAGCATACGAGGTTGAAATTGAAAGTCGCCGAATCTCTCACATCCGCCGGATCCCCCTTCGCAGGGTCGTCGAGGCATTTTCCTGCGCATGGCGAATTTGGTGCAACTTCGAGCGCAGATGTGATCCCGGAGACAATCAGAAACGCGAGGACTGCATGTATTATTGTTGATTTAGCCATGATGTTGTGTGAAAGCGCAAGTCGTTCGGCAATGTTATAATGTCTCCAGATAGTTCTCGACGTCTACTACCAGCCAAAAGGACTTGAAGAGCGGAAAACAGGAAAGTTGAGCAAAATGCGCCGCCTGACCAGCGGGCACTGCCACGGTTTTGATCATCATTTCAGGCATCCCGTCCAGGCATTGCAGACGTTTGAGGTTGGGTCGGAGTGCAAGGCGGTGCATGGTTTGGAGCTCGTATTGAAAAGAACGCCCCTAAGCCTTGTAAGGCAATCCTACCTCTAACCCCTCCAAGGCCTCGCTCGGACCGAAGAACGAGCATGGTGTAAGAGGATTCCGGGCGCGGGTCTCCTTGGCGGGAATAGACGAAGTTATTTCGAGCATTGATTTGTGCGACTTCAATCGGTGGTAGTTTGTAGCCGTTTATAAGTGGGATTAAAAGTTCACTCCGAGAATGTCGGATAGGGACATGAAAATCGTCTGTCTCAATGATAAACAGTTTCCTTCCTAGAATGGTTGTAAGTAGTGCCATACTCTCCAGCTCCAAGAGAACATACTCACAATAGGCAACCCAAAGAAGGCGCTGACAGGGCTAAGCACTGTTCACAGGCCCCGAAGCACCGCAGATACAGTATATGATAATATCGCTAATTCTTGTGGATATGGAAAGAGGAAGCAGAAAGTGTCGGCCTCGAGAGGAAAGCGCAAGTTGAGAATACACTTATCAACACTGCAAATTGGTCTTTCCTCCTTTACATTCCGACTGGTCTTCGCTAGGTACTTGGTTCCTGACCAAAGTCAGACGTAAATTTTAGCCAGATATTTGTCGCGAGCAAATTACTGGATACTTAAGTGCTTCCGTATCGTCTGGGGAATATGGAGTTGTACATACATCTAGCCAACTGGGTCGGCGGTCTGACACGAGATTCATGGTGCAACATGCTGGATGGGGTATATTCCTTGTCGATGTAATTTCGGGTTTAAACTTCACTGTCCTCTGCTCAGTTGTCGTGAAAACCTCGTCGTGAGGCATCATACCCCCCTACTCGCTCCGTGGATGATCTTTCATCGCCCATGTCCCCTCCCCTTTCTTCTCCCTCTTCCTTCAATTCAGAACACTAGGTCCCGCCACCCTCCGCACATTCGCCAACCGCCTCCCCGTCTTCGAAGTCTTCTCCTCCCCCACCGCAACCCACAACCTCGCCGCCCAAAGCGCCAACACCACCTCCCTCCACGTCTGATCCAACCCCTCTTCCAACTCAATCATAGGCACATACCCCCCCTCCTCATCCCCCGTCAGCCACTCCGTCCCCACCGCCTTTCCCGCTGCATCCTTCCACTCCGCCCTCTCCTCCTCCTTCCCCCTCCTCATCTTCGCGCTAAAAGCGCCCAGCCCAGAGGACTTCCTCAACGATAATATTTCCTCGCCCTTTGCGCCCGCCCGCGGAATATGCTTAACTCGCCACTTCCCTAGTGTATACTTGAGATGCAACACGCCCGGTAAACACGTGCGTCTAAACCCGCGCATATGCACCTCATTGTCCAGCAACGGCGGATCATTAACCTCATACAAAATCGCCGATTTGTCAAACGGCACAGGAGAAACGCCGACTTGTGTTACTTCTTTTGCGCGTAGACGGCGCACGCGGAAGTAGACGCCTCGTTGGTCGAGCGGGGAGGAGATTTGGTAGGCGGGACCGGCGGGCGTGTGAATGAAGGTTCCGTGGAGGGAGAAGGTTGTTTGAGTCGCATCCAGGAGGGTGTAGGCGGGCGGGTCTTCCGCTGGAGGGTTGGCTGAGGAGTCTTCTTCTGGGGATTGTGGTGGGTAGCCTCGAGGGGGGGCGTAGGGTGTGTTTGCGTTGCTGGCTTCCGCGTAGGAGGGAAGGTCGCTCATGGCGGGTGGTTTGAATACGAGGAATTGGTCAATGTGTGGGATGGATGTTGTGCTAGTGTTGTTTGGCAGATATGGGCATGGCGAGTGCGAGAAGGGAGGAGTTCTTTCAGCTTTGCGTGGTATTTGGAAGCATCGGCCGGCGACTGACGTATGAGCTTGGAGCTTGAAGTGGGTTACAGGTTGTGGCTGGTGGCTGTGCTTCCTCATTGCAATCAAGCCGACCACCATCAGCCTTTCATATCTTTTGTCCATTCGTTCTTATACAGCAATTTCCCTAGTCACCAGTTTTACATCTACCCTTTGAAAATTGAATTAAACGTTAAGCAGCTTGAACCATCATCTCAGCGCAATTTCTACCAAGAGCTATAAGAGATGCACTGCAATTTGCGCCAGGATCTCTACTGCTCCATGTTCCCATTCTATGACCGACCCTATTGAATGTCAAACAACCTCTATGAAAAATCGCAACTCCCCCCCTCCCCCCTGATCTGCAGCCCATAGCTCTGCGTCTTTGTTCCCGGCCACCACAACCAACTATCCTTCCAGCTCCGCTAGAGGGGTTTCGCCCCTGGATTCATTCCCCGATCCGGCTCTTGATTCACGTTCCCAATAGCGGCAATGAGTGTCGTTCTGAGATTCGAAGGTAGGGCCACCGCACCAGCGACAGTATGCCCATCCTCTCGTGCTGTCCTCTTTCTTTTGATATCGGCGACAATTGTTGCACTCGTGTGGCCTTGTTCCTCTTGGGAGTGTTCGATAGAATGCTCTAGGGAATACGCTCGCAATCTCAACACTTTCGAGGAGAAAGTCTTGTGCGAATTCCGGGATCTCTCTTGTCAGTTTGAGAATCGTCGAAGTGAAGTACCCAGCGTTTCCAAACAGTCTGAAGCCTGGCTGGCAAGATAGGAGGCTGACCAGGTCTTTGCGTAGAGGCTCCGAGGAATCCTGTACGGCTGTAAGCCGATATATGGCTCTTACAATCTCTTCGATCGCCTCGCGCCCATACTGGGTGATTTTGATGACCCTGAGAAGCTCCTGTAAGGCGGTGGACACGTGGTCAGCGGCTTGGGCGACAAGGTGGGGGACATTGTACTTGTCAGCCACTTCGTAGATAGATAGGTGGTAGAGAACGAGGTCTTTCGCTCCATCTTGGTCATGAGATTCGTCCTCGCTGCGATAGAAATCGTACGCGGCTGCTCTCTAAGCAGAGTAGCATGATGTGAGCATGACATAGACTGCCACGGGGTCATCGTCTATGAGATTGATTTCGGGTGCCTCCGACTCCTACCATTGATCAGTTGAGTCTACCATGACATGGAATGTTTCACTCACGACAAAGTCGCCAGTAAAAGCGTTCCTGAACCAGACTGAGGAGGCGCTCAAGATAACCTTGTGGCTAAGAAATGTCTTCTCACCATCGTAGCCGTACCTGATGGTAACATCTGAGAGGACATCTAACTCTGACCATCTAGTTGCGTTAGTATTGTACGACTATGCTAGGTTGTAGATTGAGACAGTACTCTGTGAGGCCTTCCTTATCCATCTTTTTTTGCCGACGGAGATTGGCTTTAGCCACGGTGGTGGGGTACAAATGGAGTTGATATATTCCTCGCAAATCTGCTTTGACGCCATTTGCATTTACGCCCTCCAGGATCCTGAGTGCCATGGTCGCAATGGTCGCCTTGGCTGTATGCTCGTTCAAGATGGGAGGTCTCTGGCGATAGATCGAGGCCAAATCCTGGGCGTGGAGAACGGCTTATGGGAACGACAGTTGCAAGGTAGGCTACTTGTCTTGTGGGCGATGGTAACGATGGTGATATGTCTATTTTGTTTGTTAGTCCATAAGCTGTCCCGTGATTCATGGAAGCCTAGGAAGTGTATTGTTGGTCAGTGCAGTGGGCATCCATTTAGAAGGAAGGGCTTTGAGGAAGACGAAAGGGGCCTTTGATATCCAAGACAGGATGGGTTTGTGGGAGATCGTTGTTATGTGATGCCAAACGCTGCGATATGTTGTTTGGTTAGAGCAATACGTACTTTTGGACGTGATGGAATGAAGCGAATGGTTGCGTAATGATGGGGATATGAGCAGGAGATTGTAGAGAAGATGTAATCAAAGTGGTACGACTGGGCCCGACGTGCCTTTCAATCTGAGCAGGTACATAGCCCTAGCCATATGGCGTGGTGAGGTCGTTTGAGGAAGGCGCGGATTCGTCACTCCGGAAAGTGGTACGTAGATATTCCCTTCGGCCATCTATCTCAACCATGAAGCCCTCTCTTCTTGATCATCACTATCCCTACGTGATGGGAGGAGGTCTAAAGCCCTTTTTCAAGCCCTCATATGGGTAACTATACTGTGCTGCTAGTCCTATTCCCAGTCCATGTCGCGCCGCCGCGTGGTTCCACTACACCGCGAGTCTTTCAGGGCTTGATATCTAGGCCCCGCCGAGCCCTGAACAGGTGGACAATCGAAACATTGAAATGACATGGTGAAGGGAACTCTCGGTATTGCTCTGTCGCTTTGGCCCAGGGGTTATGACGTTCTGGAGAACTGCAAGGAAAGCGGTTCGGAAGCCGCTGGTGGCTCCTTCTTGGGCTGAAGAACCAACCTCGACATCGCACGCATGCATCAATAGACAGGAATGAAAACGCACAATATGGAGAGCAGATGAAAAAACCGACAAGACTAGTAAAACAATTGGCTTAGATGAATCGAAGTGACCGTAGGAAACCTATACATCATACGCCAAGAGGGACTCCGGCCTCAAATTCCATGCAAGATATGAGCGCAAAACCGTAGTCTGGCACCCTCGCCAAATGACCCCATTTTCCGTCGCAAGTCTTGCATTGCAACCTTCTCGGACCACCGTATTATTCACTCTCACCATCCAACACCATGGACGTCTGTCTAGTAGCCAGTGGCACCAGGGGCTTTCTCGTCCTTCCGCAGGCTCAGGAGGAGTTCCCTGAAGCGCTGCTTCTCGCTGCCCGACGCACCGCCCTTGACACCCTTCCCGCTCAGATCCACCAGCTTGGCGATGCGCTCCCAGCTCGTTCCGCCAGCAGTCGTGTCGTCTCGGCTCGCAAGGAACTCCTCCGCTTCGCGCCTTGTCTTGGCGATTTCCTTGTCCTTCTTGTTGTTGTAGTTGTCATAGAAGTCGTCGATGGCCTCCTGCGCCTCCTTGATGGTCTGCTGCTTGCGCTCGGCGGAGACCTCGTCACGGTGGGCAGTCGCAAGGTCTCGTCGCTCGCGCCATTCGCGGATGACTTCGGGCTCGGGGGAGTCGGATCGCATGGGGGTGTAGGAGGGTGCGGGCTGGCCAGGGAGGAAGGGCAGTGTTGAGCCGGTAATGGTGCCGCCGGGGGCCATGTGCTGCGCTGCGGTTAGGACAGGCATATACGTCAAGCGCCAGGGCACGTACATCGTTTGTGGTGTCAATTGCCGGGAATGAGCTCTCGAACCCCATCATCTCCTCGTTTCCACTGTTTGCCTGGAAGGCGCTGCCCCCGCCAAGAAGATCGTCATCCCCATCCTCTACCGTTGCGATCCTGTCATTTGATGTGGTGAACTGCTTCGCATCGTCGCCGAGGAGAGCCGCCTCGCGGGCAAGGAAGTCATCGTCAGTAGCATCGCCGACGAGGCCGAGGCCGCCATCACCGCGCACTTCAGTGGTGCCTGGATGAACAGTCAGTTACAGCTGTTTCGGGGGGTGAAGAGCTGGCCCAAACATACCGGCGTCGAACTCGTCTAAGGAAGGGAATCGGTCGGCCATTGTGTGTTGGAAGAAGTGGCAGATGGAGGAAGATCGAGGCGTCGGGGCTGGGGTTATGCGCGTGTATCTGTTTGTTTGTCCTGTGGACACGGCGGTGTGCTTGGGGGTTTGCAGGAGCCTCCGTTGCGCGCGCCATATCGCCAAGATACGCTAGCCGCTAGCCCCGGCGTATCGTTGACCCGGGCCGACGAAGCTCCAAGTAAAGTAAAGCTGTTGCCCAACAACAACTCTCCGCCGCTTCGCACAACCTCACAGCCTCAACCCACCCGACGTCCGTGTTCGCAGCCCGCCAGCCTTCAAAAGCGTGCAAAGCGTCTCCGGAATCTCCCTCTGCTGTGCATTGCGCTGTAGCGCTCCCCTGTTTTGATCTCGACCGGTTTGCTGTTTGCTACTTGCAGTGCGCAGAAAGCCCAGCTGCAGCCATGGCTTTCACCGACGACGGCTTCCGCGCGAAGATCTCGTCGCTCAATGAGTCGCAGGATTCCATCGCCGGCGTCGGCGCATGGATTCTGTTCCACAGGTACGGTTCTATCTGCTGGCTGGCATCACGCGACACCACGGCGCCATCAGCTCGGCCACCATGCGTGCATGTTGTGAAGAATCGATGAGCTAACCCACATGTGCCTCCAGGAGATTCGCCGACCGCATTGCCCAGCTGTGGATGCAGCGCGTGAAAGAGTCGACCCCTAGCAAGAAGCTGACGCTAATCTACCTCGCCAATGAAATCGTGCAACAATCGAGGAATCGCAAGAAGGAAGAGTTCCTCAAGGCGTTCGATCCCATCATCGCCGAGGCCACCACCGCCGCGTACAAGGGCACCTCGTCCGATGCGCAGAACAAGATGCGCCGCGTCATCGATGTCTGGCGACAGCGCTCAGTCTTCCGTCAAAACATCCAGGAGGACATTGAGAAGGGAATCAACGGTACCAGCGCAAGCTTCCATCTTACTTGTCCGTATCTGACACGCTTCACAGAGATCGATCGTGCACGCTCCGGCCGTAAGCCTGCCCTCGGCGGATCGCTCTTTGCCTCCTCCGCGGTGCCCCCCGAGCTCGCTCCCGTTGCACCCACAGCCACGGCCCTCCAGAAAGCAGACAGCCTGGCGAAGCCGGCCATCACAACCGCGACCCAGGAGTACGAGAAGCTCACGAGCCCCGCTTACGCCATTCCCTCCCCGCCCATGCACGCCGCCGGACTCGCCGCACTGGTCAAGAAAATCGCGACTGCCGAAGGCGCCACGGCTGGGGTGATCAAGGCCCGCAAGGAGCTCATTGCCGGACTCGAGGCTATTCTTCACGCCAACAAGACCAAGCTTGCCACTGAGGAAGCTCAACTCTCTGCATTCGCCGCCCGCAAAGACGCGATTGAGAAGCGTAAAGGTGAGGTTGAGAATGCGATCCTGAAAGGGTTATCGCCCGAAGAGACAAACAAGATCAGCGCTATTCCCCTCCCTATCAGTGACCACGCTGTGGGAAGCAGCTGGAATGCTCAAGATGGCCCCGAGCGTCCCGATATCGAGGAGCTGACACCGCCACCCATGGAGTCTTTCACTCCCGTCGGCTCGCCCCAGCTGCCACCCACCAACCCGAATGAATCAATTGTACCCCTAGCGTCTGTCACCTCGTTCAATGACCCACAGGTCGCTCCAGCCACTGTGGATACGGCAGTTCCCGCCAGCAAGAAGCGCAAGATGAGTCGATCGGCGGACAACGAGTACACAATCCTCGAAGGTGTCGATGCAGCAATCGGTAGCCTTGACTGACCCTTGACTGATCGTTCCTATTTTTTCACACACTCTTGATCAAAGAATATGACTTATTACACTTTCAGTCTGCCCGTAAAATCGTCCCTGTGGTCAGCATTGGGAATACAATTTCTCCGGTCCTTCAGCCTCACACTGAGGACCCTAACTGGCAGGGAGCAGTCACCATTGCGTTTTTTCTGTATTGGAACCATCAACGCATGATTTTTGGTTGGATCATCGAAAACATGATGGGAGTTAAGACGGCGAGCAGTGGGCGCATTCATATCCAGAAGATACGCCGATGTTGAACGAATTGTTTGTCACCATGGGCAGGGACTTGGTCTGGGAAACTGATGATGATGACGGGCGCATGGAATAGTGTTTCCAAGCGGCCGTGGGTACTGGAGGGTTATCCAGACCATGAGGGTGAGGCAGAGTGCGAATCTGCCACAGCGAGAGCGACGGCTTTCATTCTGCGTTGGGGATCTGATGCCCCTTGAGGAGTCAATGGTATTTGGGTGGAGTACATGATGGATGCTTCTTTCTTCGACGACAAGCGTAGTTTGGACGGTCCAGCAACCGTGGGAAGTAATATGGGTGGTTCTTTCAGATTTTCACTTGGCGCATGTAAGATGGGCGTACGGGTATCATCGATTGAATTGGAAGGGTGGAACATGGGAGTTTGGTCGATTGTACTGTATGCATAGAGTTTGTCCCGGGGAGATTAGCAGGATCGGTACTGTCTCAATGTATCCTAGAGTGTATAGTTTTGTAATATCTGTGCTTCGTTGTGCGTGCAGTGTGTGGGTGTTGGTGTTGACTGAATTGAGGGTGTGACATGTGGCAGAGTGCGGTATGGTAGGTGGGAGATTTTTCAGGAGTTAGGGAGTGACATGTGTGATTGTTTGCCTTTTGGATATAACTGGATCCTGCTGCACGTTCTTAGAGATGGACTGAATCTTGGCTCGTACACACAGTCGTGGAAATCCAGATAGCAAGGCATCCATAGGCAAGCCAGACATGCACGCATGCGCATATCATCTAAATATTCAAAACTGACACGTTAACAACTATGTACATACTCATACTCATAACATCATTACTACACTATACTTTTGCCCCCCTTCCCTCGTTTCCTCCCTCTCCTCTCTACTCCATCAAACAACAGTAACCCTCCCCGTAACCCTAATATCCCGACTACTCATCCCGACAAACATGCTAAACTCCCCCGCCGGAATAACCCACTCCTGGCTCACCACATCCCAATAACTCAGATCGCGTCTCATCAACTCAAACGTCACCGTCTGTGTCTCATTGCGCTCCAAATACACCTTCTCAAAGCCACGGAGTTGCTTGGGGGGTGTGCCGGAGGGTGTACTGGATGGGAACCCGAGGTAGAGTTGGGGGACCGCAGCGCCAGCGTATGGGCCGGTATTGGAGAGCGTGATGGAGACGTTGTAGATGGGCGCCCAGAGGGCGGGGTTGCCGCCGGGTTCGATGGGGAGGCTGGGTGGGGAGGCGGTGATGTTGGTCTGTAGTGGTGTAGATTGGACATTGCTTATCTCAAAGGTAGTATAACTCAAACCATACCCAAATTCATACCGCACGGAGATGTTGTTTGCATCAAAATAGCGATAGTCGATTTCGAGTTTCTCGGTGAAATAGGATTGCCAGTCGTCCTTGCCGGTTGTGTTTACGGCGGTGGTGGGCGGCGCGTTGTAGTCTGTGCCGTTGAGCGCGATGGTGTAGGGCAGGTGGCCTGAGGGATTCACGGCGCCGTAGAGGAGGTCGATGAGCGAGTAGCCGGATTGTTCGCCTGGGTAGTGGGCGGCGAGGATGGCGGTTACGTTGGGATGGTCTGCCCAGGGGAGTGTATTGATGCCCGAGGAGTGTGTGATTACGATAGTGTTGTTACAGTCCCTGGCCACTGTTTCGACGACCTCGTTGCCGTTCCAGTCGACGGAGAGATGTTGCCGGTCGGCGGCTTCTTCGGCCCAGGTCTTGAGGAAGACGAGGCAGACGTCGGGGACTTGGGGGATCCAGAGATTGGCTATGTTGGAGTTGATGATGAGAGTGTTGTTAAGCCACTGTTGGACGAGCGTGTTATCTTGCTTGGCGCGCTCGTTGATGGCTTGTAGAGGGGTGATGAGATAGGTGAGACGACCTGTGCCAGAGCCACCGCCGGAGACGAGCGTGCCGTATTCGAAGTTGGCTTGGTTATAGAATCCTTGGGTGTCTTCGCCGGCATCGTTACCAAAGACGGCGATGGATCTCGGCTTCTTGAGAGGAAGAGCACCATTGGTGTTTTTGAGAAGAACGGTTCCGGCGGAGCCGTGCTTGCGAATGAGCTCGCCGTGATCGTCTCGAACATCACGGCTTGACTCGCCAGTTAGAGTCCAGTTCCGTAGCCAAGTGCTTCGGGGAGAGAAAGTATTGAGATCGGCAGTGGAAGGATCAACAGATGGGAAGTTGACATCCTGACCTAGCCAGTAGTAGGGAGTCATGATCCTGGTAATCATGTCGTCGAGGCGAGACTCTGGCACAGTACCATTTTGTACCGCCATAGTGACATTATCGCCGAAGAAGGACCCGGCTTGGGGGAAGAGGCCGTAAGTGCCAATACCACCGGGCATATCCATGTCCAGACCGCCCTCAATAGATGCCACGCCGGAATGGGTACCTCCCCAATCAGACATGATGTAGCCTTGGAAGCCTAGCTCTTCTTTGAGGAGGCCATTCTGCGCCTTCGAATTCTCACATGCGTACGAGCCATTGAGACGCTGGTAGGCACACATGAAGCTTGCAGCCTTTGCGTGAGCAGCATTTGCGAAAGGCCACAAATACAACTCGTGCAGAGTTCGGTCATCGATGTTCGCCGAGATAGCCTCCTGGATGACATCGGTAAGGGTTCCATTGGGGTTATAAGTAGGATTACGTTGAGTTTCCTGCTCGTTACCGATGTAATGTTTAGCGGTAGCCTGAACACCGGCGTCCTGGATACCTTCAATAGTCCGCTCCATGGCAATCCCAGTAAGATAGGGATCTGCTGCGAAACCTTCCCAGTTGCGACCGGAATAGGCTGAGCGACCGAGTGGTCCACAAACAGGGGCCAAAGCAATATGAGCTCCTTTGGCACGGAACTCTTCGCCCATGGCGTGACCACGCTCGTAGAGGATGGCTTTGTCCCATGTAGCGGCGGCTGACACACCTGCGGAAAAGACGCTGGCATAGTCTGCAACACGGATTGCCAGTGGGCCATCCTGCAGACAGAGACCACTGAAGTTTAGGCGAGGAATGGGAATAATGTTTCCTGGCAACGTTATTTCTTGCCGATAGGTTGGAACTCTGTTTACATACCAACACAAGGTCCAGGTTGTCCCGTGACCATGTAAGCCTTTTCCTCAAGGGTCAATTGAGCTACAAAGGCTTGAGCCCTTACGAGGGCTGCTTCCCAGCCACCAACACCGGTTGCATTTGCTACAAGTAAGTCAGCTTCTTAATACCGGAATCTTAAACTATAATACAACGTACGTGATGGTAGTACGGCCGGCGAATGTCCATATTGGCCGAGGATGACAGTATCCAGTGGCTGGACGTAGCTGAAAGCATCTTCCTCGCGATCAATGGCATCATAAGCTTGTCCACTCACTCTAAGAGCGAGCAGCAATCCAGTTAGGAAAATTGACGTGAGAGCAGCCATGATAGAACAAATGACTCTGTACAATGATGCCTGGAGAACAATAAGCAGCCAGGTCCAGCCGGTCTTTATACCCCCTCAGATCTGCCACCGTAGCTTTGATCGTTGATGTTGGTCTCGACAACAACATGGTTAGTGACTGAACTCCGGTGTTTACCCGCCGTGGATGCTACACTGCAAGAACCTGTATGCTCATAGAAGGAGCTGACGGCGTCATTGCTAGGTTTCTAAAGCGTTGCCAAGGCGGCCATTTCTGCTTTTAGCTTAGAGTTGGGTAAAGGCCCCGGCACAACGTCGGAGGGGGCAGCCTGAGGGTGTGCAGAACGAACGGTTCGAGGTATCTTGGGGGTAGAAGAAAAGTAGAAGAGTGAATATGCAGTGATGTCGAAGTGGGAGAGTATATTCAAGAGCGTAATTGCATTCGCAGCTTCCTATACCGTTGATTACAGCATCCAGTCAGCTCTGTGAGGCTCATATGATCTCCCACCGCAGCATCGTCATGCACTTCGTGACGAACGTATCCGCCGTTGAAAATCTTTCATGAATCGAAGGAGCGGGGAAATCATGCGTGGCATGACCCTGTGTGACAGCAGTGGTTGACAGAATGCCATGGGATGCGCTGTTAGCAGATCTGGAGAACGGCAGTCCAACTAAGCTTCCTCGTCTCGTGCCACGAGGAGCTTGTGCCGGATGTCACCCCTGGATGACTTTCGACGTTCAGCGAACGACGTTCGAATCGTGAGCTTGTCTCCAGCCAAACCCCGCTCCCCGGCTTTTACTAGAGGCGATGAGGTTAGCGGTTCTGCGCGGAGACTCCGCCACGGCGCCGATGCTCTCCCGGCCGAGGTTTAGCCTGCGCCCGCCCCTATCCACCCCAACCTCAACCCTCCAGGTCTCCACACTCTGGGGGAGCTTTCCCCGAACGGTTGGGACCGAACGAATCGACAAGGGCCACCCTTCTTGAATAGGGTCGACCCCGAACCGACTTCACTGCCGGCAGTCGAGTGTTGAAGGCTACCCTCCACTACCTTGCTAAGGTTGGCGGGGACTACGAGAGACTTTGGGCCTCGCGTGGAAGATGTCTCGTTCCCACAGAAAATTCGTTATGGACTACTCAGTAGCAGCAGCGACCGAGGTACCTTCAAGTTGAATTCTGCTCCAGACTTATAATTTCGCCCGAGCTACCCCAGACCACGCATCCATGGCCAGTGCTAGCACCATCAAATCTTCCCAGCAGAATCCCGTAAAATTGATGGGATCCACTGTCGAAATCTCCAGGAGCAATGGCCTCGGACAGCGCTTTGCGTATTTTGAGTAGTCACACCAGGCTATGTGTGATTTAAAATCTTCATTGCCACGAGGATGAAGAAATCCGGGAGATTGCATCCGAGCAACGATATCGGCCTTTGGGCGAGTCTCGAATGATCCGAATTAGATCTGGGGAGCATGAAGGTCTCCTTCACATGGTGAATTCTTAACTATAGAATTGTGTAGGATCTTCGGAATCCACTTTCGAGGTAACCCTTAATGAAATTGTGGAGGATATGCGGTACGGGATGTCACAACTTCCCGCATAGATTTATATTTCAATATCTTAAATGTTGGTAGAGCTATGCTATATAACTATAAGAGTATCCTTTCCACAGAAGTGTACTGGAAAGGTTTTGGAACCCTATTGTGTTTTTATCCTTAGTATTGTAACTTATCAGAGTGAAATATGCTAAGCTATTACCGCATCTTTTCAAAAGGACTACTTTAAAATTGGTGGGAGAAGCGTTACCTACATAGCTGGCTAGGTGGCGATCAATGGCATAGGAATAGGTAACACTATGATACAAACGTGAAGTGACTAAACATAAGAGACACAAGCATTCTACAAGAGAATGTGGTGGCCAGTCACCCTTACCCTTTCTTGTAAGCGTATCTTTCTTGAGAAACCCAACGCATAGTAGAACAAGTTAAAAATCTTCATCTGAGCTTTCCGATCCACACTCTTCATCTGAGCTTTCCGTTCTTTCCGATCCATAACCTTCAGCATGCTTCAAATTGAAATCCTTCATCGTTGCCATAATCTTCTCAATCTCATCAGAATCATCAGTCAACCCATCGTGTTCAGCCTTCCACTTGTGGATCATTCGAGCCAAAGCGTGATGGCCTTGATTTTGTGCCCTATACACAGTCCTCTTATAGTTGATATTGTTCTTGCCCAGCACATCTGCACCCAACTCAAGCAGATAGCTTACCAACTCCACTTTTCCATGCTCTCCCGCACCCTCAATTGCCGTTCTTCCCTCATAATAGCCAGCTGGTGCGTTGATATCAGCCCCGGTTTTAATGAGCAGATCAGCGATATCGAATCGACCTTCAATCGCTGCGAACTGGAGCGCTGTAGCACCGTGGTACTTGGCTGGAGGGGCATTGACGTCAGCACCCTTGTCGAGCAGCTTCTTCGCTAACAGAATGTCTCCATCTCTTGAAGCACATTGGAGACATGAGTGGGTGAGATAAAAGCCGCCATGACCCTCATCCCGAATGTTTGGATCGGCCTCGTGGTTTAGAAGCAAGTTGACCATGTCGTATTTTTTGCAATTTGCTGCTGATTGAACAGCCGAGCGATATAAGACTTTCCCGTGCGAGGAATCACTATACAGGTACGAGAAATCCTCATGAGTCATCTGATGCAGCACGTTGTTGATACCTGCTCCGCTTGGGAATACTTGTATCGTATACAAGTTTCCCCATCTAATCGCTATGCCATATGCCTGCATGATATGCTTCTTGAAAGTTGCCTCCTGTGCTTTGTTCGTGTTTATTTTGTAGTGGCGAAGTATGAGATCTATCATCGGATAATCATTCATTTCAAGGGCTTCGCGAAACGCAGAGCATTGCCCATACCAGGGATACACAAAAGGAAGCATCTCCCTATCTTTTAAGTGGCATTCCACACAGGTGTCTGGCCAGCATCCAGTTTCCAAAAGAAGTCGAACCATGCTTTCACTCTTTCGCGATACGGCTAGTATCAGTGCGATATCGGTATCTCGAGGGTCCAGTTCTTGGTACAGTAGGATATCCTTGAATCGATCCTCTGCCCCCTCTTCAATACACCGGAACAACACATGTCTTGGATAGGTAGGAAACGGAGGAAACGCTTCCTTCTCTACCATTTGATCGATAAATTCCCATCCCAGACATTCTATACAAGTGGTAAGACAGCGATCAGTCGTCCATGGTTTCTTCTCTACAATGGCGACATCTAAAATTCGACAAAATAGAGAGATGTTTTTTCCCACTGCAGCATTGAGCAGTGGGTTCCAGACACGTTCGCAGACCAAATCGTGGCTACCACCATCATCTTTTCTTGGGGGACTGCAGTAACAGGCAGGCACGGTAGGAAGTAGGGCTCCGCACTCAAGAAGGAGATTGAAGAGCTCTCTATCACCTGCTTCTAATGCTATTTGAATAGCATGCATCTTCGAAATGAAAAATTTATCTGCGTTTGCTCCGTCGCGATTTACGATATTCCATGATGAATAATAGTCGAAGTGACTGGGAAGAGATACATCGTTCAAGTTCGCACCAGCGTTCAGTAATAATAGTACTATTTCCATGTTTCCAACCATAGCAGCAAGCTGTATAGGAAACATTATACCGGGCTGGTTTGGGTTCGCGCCTTTCTGAATCAAGTGACGTGAGATGTTGATCTCCTTCGTGAAGATAGCGCAGTGTATCGGAGCGAGGGATGAAACATCCCCGACATCTTCATAGTCATCAAAGACTTGAACAAGGCCAGAACCATAAGCATTGATGTCTAACCCCGTTTGCAGAAGATACTCTGCAGTTTTCACTTGGTTATTTGCCAACGCATAGACCAATGGACTCCCCCGGTTGAGGTGGTTCTTCGCATGAATGTCAAGTCCTTTGGCACGCAGTGCATCCAGCATGCCGATATCCCCAAATACGGCAGCAGTTTCGAAGAGGACCCAGGGTTTGTGCCTGAAGACCTCGAATCTCTGAGGATTTGTTGATATCAATAAGTCAAGTATCTCTACATCCCCTTTATAGACCGCGGTGGTGTAAGGATCATGGATAAAGGCAGTCTTCATGGCTTCTGGAGATTTTTCAAGTTGTTGAAGCAGCTGCTTGACGATGTTGAAATTTCCCATTCGAACAGCCAATGTTAATGTATCCTCAGGAGGATCATCATCAGAGTCCTTCTTTTCCCAAAACCGTGCGCCACGCTCGAGCAGAATGCAAACAAGATTCTCGTTGCAACTTTCAATCGCGTATTGCAACAGGGATCTTTCTTCAGAGTCTGAGTAGTTGACATCAACCCCCAAATCGAGCAGGGAAATCATCAATGGAAAGTTTTTGCCTTTTGCGGCAGGAATGAGAAGCTTCTCGGCCACGGCCTCTGCCGTCACTGAGCCGTAACTCATTAACTGGGAGAGAAATTGGCGATTCTGTGACTCCCGAGCGAGCTCAACAACGATTGGAGCAATTTTCCATGTGTCGAAGTTGTTGGATAATAGGAAGACAACATGTTTGAGAAGCTCAAGATGCTTTCCTAGGGGTGAGAGATCTCTGCACTCATTTATATTGATGTCGATAGAGCCGTTTTTATGAGCTGGCAGATAAGGCGTAGGGTCAGAAACAGCAGGACGGATTGCTGTTTTGTTAGGGCCTGGGAAGTTGATAGATGATTTGCAGATAAGGTCCTCAACTTTCTTCTCAAATGATGATGAATTCACCAGTAAACTTTCCTGCCCGGAACCGGCTCGGATGGATGTCTCGATAACTTTATTGTGGCTCCCAGGTATGTTGAGTGTGTAAAGAAGATGCATGAAATGATGCCAGGGTGTTCTTTTTGCGCACAGAAACCGAATATTGTCTGGGATAACCACCCCGAAGCCGGATTCCATGGCCCGGTATGGTATGCAACCTCCAGCATCCAGCGCGGGTGATAGCCTTGGAGGAGTATAGATCTCAAGTCCAAGTGGCGTCGCAGGTCCGGGGGATAGCTTCAACACTGAAATATATCAGCCTACATCTTACTGCTGTAATAGCAATAACACCTACAGAATCGCTGCTGCTCAAAGGTGGTCATGGTATAGTTCTTTCTCTGCTTCTTGATCTTCGCCTCCGGTACCGCTTCACCGCGGAATCTCACAATGGAATGGTGTTGTCCATTCGCTTCTCGCTCTAGTAGACGGGAATCAATATATCGCCACTCATTCTTCGATATATTTCTCTTCTTGAAGCCCCAACTTTTGAATGCCCTCTCATATTGAGGTTTGCTGTTATGTAGTCAGCTGAGCGCGCTGTCCAATCATTTGATAGCCTTCTTCTCACGTTTTGACAAATCCATATTGAGACTCCATATGCTTCATCACTGGTGGTAGTGATTCAGAATTGACCTCATACAGACGGTACAGCTCTTCCCTGTGAAACTCCCACGTATCGTCTTTTCTTTTTCTTTTCGACATCTTCAGCCTTGCTAGTTGTGTAAGTCAAACTACGAGACCAACGCTTTCGACGAATATCAGAACCAAGATGAGTTTTGCACCAAACGAAGTGTAGCGATCGAGCATAGATTTGAATCTTATGGGTTTGAAGGAGAAAGAGAGCTGGCGTGAACAAGGAGTATTAAAGATGGCTGAGGAAAGTTGGCCAGGCTGAATCTATCGGTGAAGGCAGTGGGGCGTAATTGGTCGGGGAAATACGAGACTCATCGCCTCTCATTGGTAGATGCTGAAAGTTGCATATCATCCCTTCAAGCTCATTGGCAATTGCCAAAAGTTGGGAGAACTGTTTTCAGATCTTGCGGCGAAGCCACTGTTCTCGCAGCGCCATGCATACCCATGATTCGGAGCCTACCCATCTCTCATTCGTCCAGGCCGAAAGTCGCATCCTGTTTCTCCAATACCATTCGCAGTTGCCAGAAGTTGTGTTTATCGACCAGTGCTCTCCAGGGGTTGGTATGATCTTCCATGCAGGAGCGGCAAGTTGGCAGTTTGAAGACGATGCCAACACTTAAGCCACTACACCTCGCCTGTGGGGCTGCAGCGACTTTGATTGGGAGAAGCCAAAGTATCTCTGAACGGGGCCCCGAGAAATGCCTCCATGTCTTACCATGCCACGACCGAGAGACCGGAGAGCAATCCTTCTTTAGCAGTGAATAAAACAGCAACCGAAGCCCTACAACATTCCTTAGTCCGCACTATCAACAAGCAACGTTCTCACCCATAATTACTGTCCTCCGAAATGTCTCTCAACTCAGAAAGCATCATTGGTCTCGTCACCCTTCTTGTGACATGCCCGCCGGCCTTGTACTGGCTGTACAAGCTCTCAAAAAGCCCCCAGACAGACCACACTACTTGTACAGGATTCTATCACCAAGATTTTGGATCAAGCTAATTAATCGATTTTAGTCCCCCTACCGTTATATTCTAACAATGCGGCACAACAACCTCCTTCGGAACTTCTCCTCCAACGACAAGAGACATGGTCGCGTCATACACAAGTCTTCCTACAGCCAATGGTGGGTGGTCAGAGAAATGGCACGAATACTCAACGATCTTCGACGTTGCAGGAAATATGAAAGCTTGAGGCTATGGGTTATGAAAGCATGGTGCAACATTCAAAGAAGTGTGACGGGAGCTCTGGGAGCGGAATGTTGAAGGTGCTGGGTCTGTTATGCTCTGGGTATCGCCTGAGCATGTTTGGGTATGGTTAGATTCAGATCTTCCTCTTACATCCTCCTTTCGATAGTTTATGCCTTAATTGATCATCACTTCCTTCAACCCAGCCATTACGTGTCAAGAGTAACTCCATCTCCCATCCTACTTCTGCCATTAAACCCTCTTCCCGAAATCGATTTTCTATCTAAGATGTAATCTAAGCTCCAGTTGTCTTCTCATAAACACCATCCCTCCCCTTCATCATAGAGTGCTCAAGTTCAACTTCATCGCCATCCCTTCCCTAACCCCCTCAGCCTCCCCAATCCAACACCCTCGTTCACCCCACCCTCCTCGCTCTCCTCCCCTTCCCCCTTCTATCCCACATATCCACCAAAACCCCATCAACAAACCTCCCCCACACCCTTCTCACCCAACTCTTCACCCGAACCCGCCTCCTCATCTTCACCTCATAATACACATGTGTGTTCCCACACGACGGGCACTTCCCGAGAAACTCTTCGATATCGCCGTATCGTGCATTAGGACCAGCAATAAAGGATGGTTGACGGCCGTCTGTAGTTGCGTTTCGGCCTTGATTGGCTTCGTTGGATTCTTGGCCTGCGCGAGATTGGGTTTGGGCGCGGAACAGAGCGTGGGTCTGGGATTGGGCAGGTCGGTGTGTGGACGAGCGGAGAAGAGGGAGAAATGGGAGTTGGAGTTGTATGTTGCCGGTTATAGAGTCGGCGTGAGAGGGTGTTGGGGTTGCAATCACGTCTTCGTCTCCGCTTTCTTCGTTCTGTTCTGCTTCGTTTTGCTCTTCTTCGTCGCTGGGTGAGTTTGCGTCTGAGTCTTGATTTTGTTGTTCCTCTGAAGTGCGAATATCTGTATTGTGGTGCTCGAATTCTGTACCTCTATTCGCGTCCAGTTTTCCACCCCCTTTCCCTCGATTCTCCGCCCGAAGATCCACATCACTGTCCCTACCACCCTTCCTCCTGCTCCTGCTCTTCCTGCGCCCATCAGTCGTAAAGGGGTACGGACTCGCGGCCCTGATAGCACGTCTCGTCCTTGTTCTCTCTGCACTTCTAGACGTTTCTGTCTCCGCATTAAAAGACGGTGTTTTCTTCGGCCCCTCCAGTTTACTACTGGGAGCTTGTTTTGAAGCCGTGTACGGAGATTGTGCGGGCAAGACTTCAGAGTCTGGAATTGAAGTAGTGGGAGGGGCTTCTATTCCGCCCTTGAGGAACGATAGTGTTAAAGAAGCTTCCTCGCCATCCATGTTGGTGGTGTTGTGTTGATCAAAGTTAAAGAATAGAGACACTCGCAATTGTGGGAGAGGGATTGGTTGGCAGGAGAAAGCCGTTTGTGTCTCTCGTGATTGGGAGTGGAGTGTGCTGTTTTGATATAGCCGTTTGCGTTTGTTTACAGGAACTAGAGTGAATAGACTGGCTCGATCTCGAAATCACGATGGAGAGACAATGGTTGCACCGTAGCTAATCCAGTAAGAAAGTGGTTTGGTCGACGTGAATTGAGCTTCATTTGCGAGCTTGAGGTGTCGGAATGGGTATCTGGATTTCAGAATTTCGACCAGTAATTGAGTGTACCGTGAAAGAAGAGAAAAGGAGAAAGTGGTTCGTGGTTCTAGACATATATTTCTTTTGCTAAGCGGAATCACCTCCTTGACCATAGCGTATCAGAACCACCCTGGATAGAATTTTGGTGAATGTTCTCTTAGGATTTTTCTTGTCTGCAGGACAGGATCAAATACATAGGTCTATATTAGTTATAGTGTCTAGGTGAGAGAGATTGCCAACTATGATGTAACGGTTAACAAGCCAATCCGATTGTAGGATAGGGCCTTGGCAGAGGGATCAGTATATATTCATCTCAATAGCCTAGCTCTAACAATCAACCCAGCTTCACTCCCTAATTTCTGCCTCCTCGTTCCAACCATAACAGTTATAAGCCTAGGAGCCTTCAAATAGGCTGCAAGTTCAACCAAGCAATATCCAATCGCTAGTTATCTCTTTAATTAACTAATTAACTATAGACGATTCAGACTACATGATCACTAAGTTGTTAGTAATCCTTAATAAGCTAGAGGACTGGCAGACGTAGCTGCAGCTTAGAAGGAGCTCAGCTAATCAATATAGACTATAGGAATATATAGACCTATCTAAGCAAGAGGAGGAACTTAAGAATCTAGCTAATAAGGCTACAAGCCTTTAGCTAAGTGAGCTAAAGATTGCAGATATCTATAAAGGAGAAACTAGAGTAGGTATAAAGAAGATAGGAGACCTAGCAAAGGATGCTGCAAGATTCTAGGTCTATCTATTTATAATAACCTAGTATAATAAGAAGCAGGCTACTAGCCTAGCTAAGGAGAAGAAGATAAAGGACTTTGTAGATAAGATCTAATATATAATTATAAAATATTACCTCTACCTAATTAATAAGTGCAGGACTGTATAGGAGATACTAAAGACCCTAAAAAGCTACCTCAGCTAGTTGAACATAGATTAAGAGTACTCCCTGCTTACTAAATATAAGAAGCTTAAGGTTATTCCTAAGAGAGTAAACCTAGAGGATTAGCTAGCATAGTAGATCTATCTTATACTACTGCTTAAGAGCGCTAACCTTCCTAAGGTATTAGGATACTAATAGTAGAAGGCCTTCCTACTAGCTATAAAGCCTTATAATAACTTATAGTTAACTGCTTAGTAGATAGAACTCCTTAGCACTAAGTGTAAGGGGTAAGCCTAGATAGAGATAGTAGACCTTATCTCTAAGTATACTACTTTCTATAGGATAAACTATCCTATAGTAGTATTAATTAGAGGTACCTCTTATATAGCTGTAATACTTAGCGTAGCTATAGGGGGTAGAAACTAGGGCAGTAACTAGGGTAGAAATAAGTAAACCCCTAACTACTTCTATAAGAAGACTTACTAGTAGAAGGACTATCTATATATTAACCCAGCTATAAGGAATTAGGGATAGAAGCTAAAGCTAGTAATTAAGCTCGTATATAAGGCCCTACTTAAATTAGACTTATACTAGGGTAAGGTGCTAGCCTAAGCTACTAAGGAGTATACTAAGGTAGTATTAACAGCTAAGAACAAGAAAAATTAAGGCCTAAGAGACCTTAATAATGACTCTCAGCTATTAGTAACACCTTCTAGATATACTCTAAAGGTCTTTAACACAACTATGCTTAATATCCTACTAATACTAAGCAACTAATAGGTAATAGATCCTAGATTAGATACCTATATAGCTAATAGCAAGGCCTTTAGATAGGAGACTACCTTAGTAGGTAGCCCTAATAATAAGATTATTACTAGTAGAGAGATTAGATTAATTAAGGAGTAGGGATCAGTAATCCTTACTATTAATACGCCCTATAGTTAGGAGTTAATCCAACTCCGTTAGGTCGTATATGTCCCTAGATTCTATGTGAATATAATAGGCCTATCTAGATACAGGAAGCAAGGTATATACTTTAACTTAGGTAGAAACCTACTATATAAAAAGATATTAGATTAGAAATTAGATTAGATTAGAATAGTAGCTAGCCTCGAGTTCATAGGCGGGCACTAGCTAATTAATACTAATCTAGCTGCTAGGCCTAAGCTATAGCTAGTATATATATTTATAGTAGCTATAAAGAAGACTTTAAAGGAGGATAGAGCTCTACTTTAGGTTATATATAAGGAAGCTTATCAACTATATAGGTACCCTAGTAAGAAAGCTATTAAGAAGCTCCCTAAGAGTATTAATAGTATTAAGCTTATTAGATATAGAGAAGTACCTATAATAATAGAGTGTAAGATATATATCTAAGTAAAGCTATACTAGATTATTAGTAGGAGATTAGCTAGAGAGCCTACAGGTATGCTATTCAAGTAGCTAGGTATAGACCTAATCCAGCTTATAGAGACTAAGGAGTAAGGATATAGAGGAGATAGATACCTCTTCTACGCTATCTATAAGAACTCTAAGTACTATAAAGGAGAGGGTATTCTAGATAAGATAAAGAACACTCTTACTTGTATAGTTAAGAGGCTTTTAGCTAAGATCCTTATATAATATAGTATAAAGGTGAAGTACGTTTACATAGACTTAGAGAGAGGATACACTAAGCTCTAGGGGATCCTTAGAGACCTAGGTATTATTATTAAGTGCAGAGCTACTAAGGCTTAATTAGGGCTACCTAAGTAAGTAGGTTAGATAATTATTACTCTATTAAGAGCTATCTATATAGAGGTAAATCTACCTAAATTACTTACTATAGAGATTAGCAGAGTAGTAATCTATATAATTAACTAATTGCCTATAGAGGTACTAGGGTAGAAGACCCCCTATAAGGTTATACAAGGCGTAAGGCCTATAGTAGCTTACCTTAATATAATTAGCACTTAAGCGTATATCCTTAACACTAAGGTCCCTAGCAGAGATAAGCTTGAATTATAAGTGCTAGTTAGCTACCTTATAGGATATAACTTAACTAATATCTTTAGGATCTAGATACCCTTACTCTATAGAGTAATCTATATATAGGATATTATCTTTATAAAGGGTAATACATAGTATAATAAGGATGCTTAGTATAGGATTAGAGGGAGGATAGAGGAGCTGGTAGAGGTAATTAAGCTTAATAAGCTAAGTAACTACACGCAGGAGGTAATTAATTAGATACTTAATTAGTCTACCTAGTAGGCGCTAGCCCTAGGAGGAAACACACTAGCTAGAGCTAGTAAGGTATCTAAATATAGATAGCCCTCCAATAGCAGCGCGGATAATATCAGCTAATATGCTTTTCTAACCCTAGGCCACACCCCATCACCAGAGAACAACAATTACGATGATCCTGATCAACCTAATCAACCTAATCAATTTAATTAATCTAAGCAATCTGATAATTCAGATCAGCTTAATTAACCTAGATTAGAGCTGGAGCTCAAGGTAGAGCCTAAGCTAGAGCCTTAGCTAACTAAGCGCATTGGCAGAAAGCGTGTAGCTCTAAGAGATTAGCTAAAAGGATAGGAGATGTTACTACTAGACGCAGTAGCCCCAGATCAAAGCCAGAATAACGCCTTAAGAGCTGATGAGATTAGAGGCAGCGTTACTATAGTAGGGAAGTAATTATAGAAGCCCCTAAGCTACCTAGGCTTTATAGTACCTAATAAGAACCTTGGATTCTACGTATAATTATTCCTTATACAGCTATATCTAATAGCCCTCTCCTTAGCCCTAATAGCAGAAGCTCTATAATATAAGAGGTATTGAAATAAGCTACCAGCTACACCAAATTACTTTAAGAACCTTAAGAATTATCTATATAGGAAAGAGTTCTTAGTAGCCTATTAAGAAGAGGTGGATATAATTAAGATAAAGGGTATCTTTAGTAGATTAGTAAATAACCTAGTAGCTGGTACTAAGATACTACTACTTTAATAGGTGTTTATATATAAATTTAATAAGGATAGGTATCTATATAAGTTTAAGGCTCACCTAGTTATATATAGTAATCTCTAGTAGAATTAGGAGGATATATACGCAGCTACGTTAGCTACTTAGATATTTAGATTCCTAATAGTAATTACTACTGCCTTTAGTCTTAGAGCATTCTAGTATAATATTTGAAACACGTTCCTAAATATACCTCTTAATTAACTGCTCTACGCGAGAGCCCCTAAGGGATTTAAGGCTAAGCTTAGTTAAATTCTAGAACTACTATATACCCTCTATAGCCTCTAAGACGCACTAGTACTATAGTATAAGTACCTTATAGTAGTGCTTAAACGCGTAGGGCTAAGTAAGATTACTAGTATCCCCTGCCTCTACACAAGCAGATATCTAATTATCTTCTTCTTTGTTAATAATATTGTAATACTAGTATATCCTAATAACCTTATATATTAGCAGAGGCTAGAGAAGGAACTCCTAGCTACCTATAATATAAGATACCTTAGTAACCTAAGGTAGTTCCTAGGGATATAAGTTGTCTAAGACCTAGCTATAAAGAAGATCTAGCTACTATAGGATTCCTTTATTAATAAGGTTATAAGCAAGTTTAGTATTACTATATCTAAGAAGGCTGCTTAACTAGCGCTAATGTATAAGACCTACCTAGCCCTAAGCTTAGAGCTACTAGATTAGGATTAGACAAGAGAGTATAATCAGCTTATTGGATCCCTAGCCTTCCTAGTATTAATAACAAGAGCCAATATTATATAAACTTACTTAGTCTATACTTACCACCTATAGAACCCTAGCTAATAGTACCTCTGATCTATTCGTAAGGCATAGGAATACATAGTAGCTACAAAGCACCTAGCACTCTATATAATAGGAGATTAGGACGTACATGAGATGTATATAAGCAGAGATATTAATTAAGATTAGGGAGATCTATATCTAGGAGAACCTATCTTCTTTAGAGTATTAGACGCAGCCTTCAGTAATAACGTTAAGAGCTGGCGGAGCTCCTAGGGATATCTATTTAAGCTCTTTAGGATAATAATTAACTAGAAGGTAACACTGCAGCATTACGTCACAAAATTAACTACTAAAGCTAAGCTGATTACCTTGTCCTTAGCCTTAACTAAGATAGAATAGTGGGGGAAGGTCCTTAGACTAATTAACCTCAGGATTAATCAGAGACCTATGCTGTACTATAATAACTAGTAGACAGTAGGAGCTATTACTAAAAGTGATAAGAAGCTTTATATAAAGCTAAAACACATGGATATCTATAGTATATAGCTGCGCTAAGAGTACGTAGAAGGATAGATCTATATTAAGTAGAAGCCTACAGTAGAGATACCTACTAATAGGCTTACTAAGGTACTACTATATCTAAAATACTAAGAGTTTATTAGGTAGCTTAGTATAGAGGATCTATCCACCAGGTTCGCCACTAGTAATTATCCTGATTAGCCTTCTGAGAGGACCCCTGATCCATTAGACCTCAGCTACTAGTACTAGAACCTAGGGGGGTGTTACTACACAGAGTATCACGGATTTCCTAATTAGGTATAGTTTAGAGTCTCACAGAGTTATATTTTACTTAGAAAACTATACTAACAGGGCTTATAAGGGCTAGCTTTGGTTCCACTTGCAGCTGGGGGGGTATGTAATAGTTAACAAGCCAATCTAATTGTAGGATAGGGCCTTGGCAGAGGGATCAGTATATATTCGTCTCAATAGCCTAGCTCTGACAATCAACCCAGCTTCACTCCCCAATTTCTGCCTCCTCGTTCCAACCGTAACATATGATATAGCTAATTATCGTCCCACATTCACACCCCTATGCCATACCAAACGACCAAATATCTATCCCCAAATAACCAGAGGGAAACGGGAAAGGCGTTTCCACGCAAATATTCCCCACAAACTCTCATCCGTGATTACTTCTCGCAGGCGTTTTTCCTAGCATAAAGAAACCACGTTGAAAGGGCTGGAATTCACTCCAATTTCAACCCCCCTGCCGCCTCCACAAGACGGTCAACATCCTCCTCATCTTTCCCCTTCCCCACCTCCTCACCCTTACCCTTCTCCTCCCTCGCCACCCTCCCCTCATCAACCCCAAACCCCACCCCCTCACAGCCCCCCTCCTCATCAAACCCCACGCCCAAAATCTCCTCTACAACCCATTGCGCCGTCTTCGCATGCAAACTCGGTTCCAGCAACACACCTCCCGCCTCCTCCCCATTCCGTCCCTTCCTCCCTCCAAAAACCCTACTCCTCCCCTCAGCCAACGCCTGAAACACCACCACCTGATCCCTCATAAACTCATCCACACACCCCCCATGCTTGACCTCCTCCACCAAATCCCCAAACACCTTCTTCACCATCGCCGGCACCACATTCTCCGTCTTCGCCCCCGGCCGAACCGCACGATCATAAAGCCAATCTCTCCCGAGTTTGAGCCCTGTGGAAGTCGTCGCGACAAGCAGGAGGTAGAACCGCTTCGCATGGTGCGAGTCCTCAAAACTGACTTCGAAATCTGCCTCCTGTTCGCCAAACACTTTCGCCCCGTGTCGCTCAACCCAGTCTTGTAGTAGGTCCTGGAACATCCTTTCGTACTCCCTCGGCGCTAGGATTGTCGCTTGGACTTTGACGATAGCGCCGCGGTGTAGGAGCTCGAATGCTTTCAATCCTGCGCCAGGTGGAAGAGGCCTGACGGTATATGTCACTGTGCCGAGGCGCGTACTCCCCGTTGACCAACCCCGAGAGTGCAGTTCTGCGTCGATACGCGGGATGCCGAGTTTCTCTAACATGGGGAGCAGGACTTGGTGGATGTAATCGTAGCTCGGGGAGTTGGAGACGTTGGTCCCGCCTGTGATGCGCACGCGGATGGGATCCATTTCTTGTAGTTCTTTTGCTCCCGCTTCTGCACCCGTGTCTGCGTGTGCGCTTGAGAATAAGATGTAGGGTAGGATGGCTTGGAACACCAAATTCACACTTCCGGGCGTGCTCTGTTGGATCCTGACTTCGCCGCTATATCTCCAGTCATCCCCTCCTACTCCAGCAAATCCCTCTTTTCCTCCTTTTCCCCCAAATACAATCTCTCTACTCCCCAGCCCAACCCCACTCACCCTCGCTCCACACGCCCTCGCCAACCACACCACACTAGTAAGATGCTGAGCTTTCAGCCCCCCGCCTCCAGACCGTTTACCCCGGATATCAGAGATGCGAATCGGTGTGGAGGTGAGAGACGAGAGGCAGATAGCGAGGCGCAGGAGTTGGCCGCCACCTTCAAGCGTCGTGCCAGGGAGATGAATAACATTGCTGGGGTGTGTGCGTGGCATTTTGGTGACGGTCGGAGTGGAATATAAGATATACGTTGCCGTAATATGGTCGTGGTAGGTAGTTGAAAGCTCGATCAAAACCAACACCAGAAACCCGACCACGAGCCCTTACCCCTCTCAAAGAACGCCGCACCTCCAAATCTCCAAATCCAACTATCCCCCCCGTAAAAAAAAACCTAGTCACCGTATCTTCACCGATCGGATACGTCCCAAAAGATATCCCAACCCCAATCTCTTTCTTTCCCAACCTCAGCCTTCAATCGCTCACCAAATATGCGTACGCGTATGCGGATGGAAAGATATGTAGAACGAGTACTTCAAACACGAAAGCCGCGCCTCGAGACAGCCATCACACAACCATATATACTCCCTCCAAAGTGAGTGCTTATGAGTCGAACACCTTCGCTTCAGCCTCCCCATCTCCCAGCCCGGGCCCAGTCATACCAACCCAACCAACATTGTGGCTGTGCTACACCCAGGCTCGAAAACCCACTTCCCCGTTCCATCACGCGCATTCCAGGATTCGGTCCCAAGGTTCCTCATTAGAGGGTATGAGGATATGAGGACCTTTACGTAGAGTGCTGAATAGCCATCAGAGTTAACTGATCGGGGATGTGTTTATGTACGGAAAAGTTTGAGCTACTCGGAAGAAGGCCTAGTTTCGGTGATGGTTCGGAGATAGTCACGAGATTCAGATTCAGACCATCCATCAATACAGTCTGTGTTTTTAGTCTTGTTCTTGTTGATAATGATATTTTTTATTCATCTTGTTCTCCTGGTGTACGCTCTTATTCAATCCCATCGAGGTACGACTTTAGAAGTAGGTATCAAGACACCACCTCCCATCCCCCATCCCCCATCCACCATGCCCACATCCCGCCTCCCAGACATTTACACATCCAACTCAAAGCACCCTCAAGCATGCCACTCCTAATCCCAGTGCCTCCCGAACCCCACGCTCCAGGTACAACTCCAAACCCTCCCCCCATCCAGTCAAAAGTCATCAGAAGAAAAAGATACCCAACACCACCATCCAAGTCATCCAAAAGCCAAAAGATTCACAATTCAAACATCCTCGCCAAATCTCGCCATCCTATCTTATCGTATCATCTCATATCATATCGTATGCGCGAGCAACTCTTTGTCTACATGTATTCCAATTTTCAAACGCCGAAAAAAACACTTCACAAGAAGCAACAGCCAAGCCAACTGCTGAAAAGGTGTGTTGCAGATATATACACGATCGTGGCCAAGGATCGAAAGGAGGTTATTTACAGTACGCGGTCGTAGGTTGTGTATACAAAAAATGAAGGGCGTGTTCACCACGTTTCCTGTTGATTAATTAGTAACTGTAGCGTAGTGGCAGGATGAAAGTTTGCTTACAGCAATGTACTGCCCATCTTCCTTCTTCTTTTCCCAGAATTCGCGAGCTTGGGCATCACTCATGTTACCCTTTTGTCTAGCAACTTCGATCAAGGCCGTCTCGACGCCCTCGCCCATGCCCTTACTACTGCCACAGACGAAGATGCGTCCATCCAGAGCATTGACGACAAACCAGACGATATCGGCCTGCATCCTGACCTCGTCCTGCACATACTTGGCTTCGTTGTTGCCAGGGCGGAACTTGCGGCTCTGCACAACCCTTTTAATCTCTGCCTCGTGATCTCCAAGCTCGCCGGAATAGATCTCGTCGAGCTTCGAATCTCGGACGCCTTGAATGAGCCAGATCTTGTTTGCACAGTTGGCATTCTTCAGCCTGTTCAGGATGAAGCCTCGGAAAGGAGCCATGCCAACGCCAGCGCCGATCAAGACCATTGGGCCCTCTCCGCCAAACCGTTGTGAGAGCGGATTGGACATGAGTCCACGGAACAGTGGGACGCGGAGGTCTAGGGTTGTCAGGTCAATTCCGTCCTGCTCCGCATTGATGAATGATTGGGCCATGCGCTCCATAAAGCCACTGCCAACACCAGATCGAATGCCGCCTTCAGTGTGCCAATCAGGGCTCTCATGGATGGTGACGGCCATCTCGATGAGGCGACGCGATCCAGGGAGGCCTGGGCGGGCCGACGAAATGTGAGGGTCGTTGGACAGGGAGTAGAAACGAGGCATCAGCTGGTTGAGGATTGAGAGGAGTGCGGGTAGCGGCGGCTTAGAGGACGGGAACGCGTGTAGGAGCTGGGCGACGGTAATGTGGCCGTTAGTGCGGAGGTCACAGAAGGTGGCTTGGCCCTCGGCGGCGGAGAGGTACATGAGGATCTTCTTCTCGTTGGGGGCATCGGCGTATTCGGCCATCAGGCGAAGCAGCGGCTTGGTGGGGGGAAAGGACTGGACATCTGCACACCAGGTCAGGAGTTCGCGCCGTGTCGTCAGAAGTTCGCGTGCCTGGTCGTCGCCCCAGATGGTCGGCCATCGACCCGTCTGTGTCTTGAGGGTAACGGGCTTGTCGCGGACAAACTTCGGGATGCAGAGGATATCGAAGAGGTCGTCCACCACCTCGGTGGCATTGGGCGGGCAGATGCCAATGGCTCCCCCAACCTTGAAGTCGATGCCCGACTCGTCGGGGTAGTCGGTCACGTCGACATCGAAGTGGAATGTCCGCTTCTCGGCGCCGGGCTTCGTGAGCTCTCGTGCATGGTATAGTGGGGCAGAGAAGACATCATATGGCGGGTGGGGCTGGACGTATTTCGGGGGCACTTTGTGGACGGTGGTGACGTGATTGGGCGCGGAGGACGGGACTGGCTCGAACGACATCTTGACGGGCGGGAGGGGAGCCACGCCGGTGAGCTCCGTATTGAGACTGAGCGGGCCAATTTGCACATTGAGGCTCCGGAACGCAATGTTGTCGGGGATGACGACAGGGTCGAAGTCGGGCGCTGTCGTGTCGGGCACGGCAGTGTTGAGCAGACAGCAGCCCCCGCCGCAGCATTGGCTGATGAGCTTCGTGGCCGTTTCAGTGTCCCCCAGGATGCGTTGGATGTCGGCCGGGCTGTCCGATATCAGCGTCGTCGAGGCCCGTCGCGGCCGCTTGTCTGGAAAGGTGACGGCGGCGCCAGGGAGGGCCTCCAGCTTGTCGACAATCTCGTCTGCCCGCCCATCCAGCTGCGGCTCTGTGCTGGGCATCAGCGGCGACCCGGACTCGCTGCTGTGGCCGCTCCATGTCGTCGACTCATCCGACGACTTGGGCGACGTGTGCTGGGCGGGCGACGGGCGGAGGACCAGCGGCGAGAGCTCGCGGGGCTCGGCGGGAATTGGGTCGTCAGGATGCGATGTCGCCGTCGAGGGGAGCAGGCGGGCATGTGCAGGCGTCGACATGGTGCGAGAGTGGTGGCGTGGTGGAGTGAGGCGACGAGGAGGAGTGCGGGCAGCAGAGGGTTTTGAGGGCGCGACAAAGCGTGCTGTCGGAGCTGGCAGGGTGGGCCATGGTTAGCCAAAGCTGACTCGGGCAAGCGTCGCCGGGGCCGGCCAGCATCTGCACTGCGGTCCAACGCAATGTTGTTGCGCGGACGCTGGGAGATGCGGCGACGGTCCGTGACTTTTCAGAACGTGCGCGGAGGCCGGAGAAAAGCGACGTGAATTATCAGATCGAAACGTCGCCATCTGATAATGGGAATGCTCTAGGCGTGGGGGCTGCTTGTGCGCACTCACCGAACTTGTGTGGCGACCGACACACTTCCACTTTGCAAAGGACCGACAGCCGCGAGCGGGCGCGTATGCTGGAGAGACACGACACAATGGGGCGCGCAATTGATATATACTGCGAATGCAGCGTGAAGAATGCAGAGAGCGCCCGAAAAGCGTTACAAATAGGGTCTTGGGGGGCTTTCGCGGAGGGGGTGGTGACGACTCGGACGGCAGGCCCACGAAGCAATCGCTTCCTCTTGCCAGATGGCGATCTCAGCACGCGAGGAGCCGACGCTGCGAATGATGATTGACGATGAACGAATGACTTTTGTCACTCCTGACCAACGATTTGCCTCTTGAGCCGAAGCACACAACCGAGTGCGGAATCCGCTCCCGCCTCCTGTTCTGCCCGACTAAATTATCTTCCCACTTTCATCCATCCGGCTCCCGGCGACGACTCCCTTCCCCCCGCCAGCACTTGTTGGGTCCGGCCTGCTCACCAAGCCTCCCATCCTTTTGCTTCGTTTTGGGGCACCTGAGCCTCGGCGACTGGCCTTCACCGCCAAGCCAGCAGCACTCCTTTCACGGGCGACGTGGATGACAGCGCGGCCCAGGCACGCCTGCTGCAGCGCGGAACCACTCTCCCGTCACAGCAGTGGTCCCTTTCACGGCAGATATCCATGGCATCACGCATGCGTCCGCCACTTGCAGATGTGTCGTTGGCGGCGCCAAGCCACGGGCTGGACTGGCGCCCCGCCATGTTCTCTTTGCAGCTGGTATTCTCGCACTGTTCATTCCGTGATGATGTGCAACTTCGAATGCAACATGTATTGCGTTCACGAGCCAGAAATGTCGTCAATGCGGCCGCCGACTTCGCAGATGCAGGGCTGGTGGGGCAGACGTTGACCCTACTCGTGGCCCCCACTACTTACCTTCGCTAAGTAGTGGTACCGGGCTCAACGTACAACCGAGCTCAACGTACATAAAAATACACCAATTTTC
>ML977569.1:517336-547899 GCA_010015725.1 Amniculicola lignicola CBS 123094
GGCGCAATCCAATAAATTTATGTCCGTTGAGCTCAGATGTACGTTGAGCCCGGTACCACTACTTAGCGAAGGTAAGTAGTGGGGGCCACGAGTAGTGGTCCCGTGAGGCACCGCACGTGCGCCCACTATGCGTACATTGTCGTAGATGCTCTTGGAATAACAACTTAAAATAATGAGCCCCTTGATTGCTGATAGCACCTAATGATTTGGCACTTTTGACATGTCCAATTGGTCCTCTAGTTCAGAGGTTGATAAGATGATTCGGAAGATGTCGTTCTCCAGCAAAGCGGAGGTGACGTCATAAACATTGTCCGCATGAACATTGACTATCTGCATGAACATTCAGCACACTAGTGTTGCAATTACACATAGAGAAGATCGACAAAAGGATGTTTATTCGTATATCCTTGGTCTCTACCAAACCATCTCAGCCTCAAAACACGTGTGCTGCGTGTACGTACCATTCCAGCTTTCCCTAACTCAATTTGGACACCAAAAATAACCTCCAAGAAAGCCACCCTCAATCCCATCCCCAATCCCCATCCCCCATGAAGTTCTTCGTCCCAGCCCGCCCAAGCCCCACAACCATTCATCTCCCTTCGTCCCTTCTCCCCCGCCGATATCGCACCGTTGAACCAACCACGCCAAAAAGGCATCCCAAGCCTCCGTAAACCACGGCAAACCCCTGCCCCGACCAGACCCAATTTTTGCTTATCAGATTAGATCCGCCTCGACCTCGCAAGACGTTGTGAAACCCCAAGCCTGAGGCTAGACCCAAGTAGAGCGTTATCAGATCAGTAGATTAGGCGGTGAGCATCTCCGACGTTCGGAGATCGGGTGTGGTTAATGTGGTTGGAGGGAAGTGTGGATCGTGGAAGGGGTTAGTGTGCTGGGGACAGCTAGATGTATGGGTTTTACAAAGTAAGCGCTGGGATTGTTGCATTTGGTGGCTTGATTAGGCTTCCGAGGTTGGTTGAGATTTAGGCTAGAGGTGTTGTAAGGGCGAGCGTTGAGAGTAACCTGGGAGGGGATGAGCAGGTATGGGGCATTACCCTTCCTTTCTTGACACAGGCCTAAAAACGCATATAATATGCAAATAAGCAGTCCCAATATCGACACCGCTCCAACGCTTCATTTCTGTGGCCTTTGCAAGCGGATGACCGCCGGAAAGAGAAATTCCCAAGGGCTGCATACAGGTGTAGGATCTGAAAGATGTCAGAAGGATGAGGCAAATGCCGTCTAAAGGCATATTCAGAGCTGACTGCCTGGCGATAGCGTAGGCAGAGGAACCATTCTACTGGTGTGACTCGAGCCCATTTTACGGACAAATGTGTCAGTGTTTTCAGTGTTTAGTTGTTGGTCGTGATCCTGTAGAAAATATGCTCATTTTCCAGAGGACCGGAAGCCTGATGACATCCTTCCTTTCCTCGTCATCACTGCCTTCATTCCCACCATCGGGCCAGGTGAAGTCCAGTCCCCAATACTGCGTCAGGCAGATGTCTCGGCGGATTACCTGACGAATGGGCTTGTGGGTCCTTTTTGTCATGCGGAGGTCAAGATTAGAATTGAATTTTTGGAACTCAGCAGTAACTTTTCCAAAGTTTAGCCTTAATCTTGGTGGCAATCGTATCAATTCCTGAGCCTTATCAAGTGGCAGAGAATTGTGGCCTACAACAACAGGTCGTGGAATGAAACGAGGTATCCCACACTGGGCAGGGAGGAGTTGCGAAGCCAAATCTTGTCTTCTTCAAAATGCATGAGCTGCCTAAATGAGCGGTCTATGAAGGGTGTGATCTGTTGCCTAGTTGAGGGGCTGTGAATGAAGTCCGGGCTGCCTTGGACACACAAGCCGAAAGCGTCTCTGTACATTGGCGTTTGATTGTTACCTTTCATGGCCCAGCCAAACGCCACTATTTGGGATGGATGACAATGATTGGGTGGCTGGCAAGCCTTCCCAGGGTTTTGCTTGTGCCCCTAGGGCAGCCAGTGAGTCTTGAGTAGCAGCAGGCATGTTTTCCCCGAACCGGCCAGTATTCTGGAAGAGAGTCTCGGACAGAAATGATGTAACATCCACCCTCGGATTGAGATGGAGCTGCTGCTTTAGATTGTGAAACCGGGGGGATCTTACCAAAGATAACATAATCGCCTGCTGCTGTCATGGCGAAAATACCACAATCCAGAGGTTGATGACCCTGTTGCGGACAATGTGGAGTAGATATAGCGATATACTGCTATCCATTAGAATTCAGTTTTGCAAAATTGCCATATAGGTTGAGCAAGGGCTGTGCCAAAGCAGATCTCAATTTCGAACTCTGATACTCTGTGTGTAGAGGGGGAGGGAGAAGAGTCCAGTGAAAGGTCCAGTGAAAGGTTCAGTGAAAAGCCTCTAAGAGTTGAGTCGAAATCTTCTTCCTCGTCCGGATTCTTTGCCGGTAGGGACGGCACAGACGGCGCTTGTATTAGTATAGGAAGATCAGGTGTTGGAAGCTCCAAGAAACGTGATATCCGAGACTGAAGCACCCCGCCGTCACGGCTGGTGAGGCGAGCGAAGAGGGTTCCACATTTTCTACGACTGGCGAAGTATCCACGTTTTGACGAAGCTGTGGGGCAAAGCGTCCTCGTCCCGTGATACCTTTCGGCGTTTCATGGATTGCCTTTGTCACTTCTTCCGTTCTTCCCTGTGTCTCGTGGTTGTGCAGGCGACCCGTGAGGTTTCCCTTGGGCTAAATTTACCTACTGAGAATAGTTAAAACATGCAGTAACGAGGCAGGTCGAATTCCTTACTGAAATGTGAAGATGGCCCAGAGTGTTGAAAGGCCATAGAGCGTGAAGTCTTGAGATGATTTGGCAGTGAGGATGACGCAAGCCCCTGGGAGGAGTGATATTACATCCAGCTGCCGACCATCTTGCTATCGTGGAAGAGGTGCGAGGTGGAAGAGGGATGACGACCGAGAGTTCCAGGGTTGTTCGAGATGACATATGTATGGCGGGGCCAGTCCTTCCACAAACAGACTATTAGATAGATCGCTACTTCCCGGGGTGGAGAAAGCCCTAGCCGCTCGACTATGTTGAAATGTACTCGGCCCAGATAATATCTGGCCTTCTATGCCCAGGTGTATAGCGCTGTTGATCCCATCCGAACGCCCTAAAACAATCCGAGAAATAAAAAAGCATGCAGTCCAACACTCCTCACATAGTCCTCAAACCCCCCTCCGACACCACTCCGGCGCTTCATCCCTCTCCTCATCTTCCTCGACCTCCGCCTCTTCCCTAGTCCTATGCACCGTCATCGGATCATGTTCCGCCGGCGAATACACAACCACCAATTCCAGCGCTTCGTCCCCGACCGTCACAACCTGATGTTGTGTCCCTGCCGGGACAACAACCAGATCGCCTGCCTCGATAATTTGATCCGTGTTGGCGATCGTAGCAAGACCCCTGCCCGAAGTCACGAGCAGGATAACGTCAACTTTAACGACCTGTTTGATTGTCGCGTTAGTAACCTTCCACTTCTCCATCTCCCCATCTCTCCCTATCCACCCATCCACCCATCCACCCACCCCAACACCTACAATTCAAAAAAGAAAGAAAAACATACCTCCTCCCCCATCTCCCCTCCCACAGGAATCTCCATCCCCACAACCTGACTCCAAACCCCCGTATGCAACACCCTCCTAAAATCCCCAAACCTCCTCTTCCCACTCAGCAACCCCTTAAAATGCACCATCTCCTGCTTCGGCGGCCGATTCTCCCGGTTCCCGACACTTCTCCAACTCTTGCATTTCTGCTTGCGCAGGTTTTCGGATGAGGATGAGTTGGACGGCGATTTGGAATTGGGTTTGGAATTAGAGGTGGAGGAGACGTTTGAGGAGGGGAGGAGGATGGAGTGTGAGGGTATGGCCGGGTTGGGGGTTGGGATGTGGTGCGGGAGAGCCGTGGGGCGCGAGTAATGGCGGTATGCGGTGTATTGGGCCGTTTTGAGCATTTCGAAATGGTGGCTACAGGGTCCTCGTTTTGTGTCTTCGTCTGGGGTTGTGGTTCCGTTTGTTGCGGTTGGTGCCATTCTTCCTTCTGTTCGAAATCTGCTGGAAGGATTTGGACTGGTGTACGATGGAGTGATTGATGTTGAGATAGTTGGGTTGCTTTTTCGGAAATTGAGAAGCACTTGAGATGATGTGATGTGAGGCGTTTTAAATGTTTGGATTGGTCTTTGAATGGTCAGGCTGTGGTGGTGTTAGTCCTCCTATGTCGGCGTGGGGGCTGATAGGGGATGGGGGTTATCACGCCTACCACAGCTATGTCCCGTATAGGTATGTGCCACCACGGCCTGATGTGAAAAGAGCCGCTTAGCCAAGTCCCTTGAGGCTCTGCTTGGTCGTAGATCCCGCAACCTCTTCAAAAATTTCGGCTAAAATCTTGGTCTTTCTACTCTATCAGGCAGAAACACCAAAACACAAAAGATAATCTATCAAAAATATGCAATTGTACATCAAACTTAGCATGAAGAATGAGAGAGGAGACTAATATACACATGCCCTCTATCATCTCCCACCATCCAAATAACGCCACATCTCATTTTTCCCATCGTTCGCATTCCCAACAAGTCGAAACCGGTCCTGCCACCCACCGACCATCTCGAGACAGAACAACAAAACAGTACCCACCCACGGTATCCACCATCGTATGATAGATACCTCGCATGTAACACCACCGCCATGCTATGCAATTACCCTCGCCAATGCTAACCGTAAAGTCAAACTAACGTAAGCGTACATACACCGCCCAAATGAGATGATGCCGGGTAGAACCGGGATGCGTTTTCGCGATATATTCGTGTGTGCTGATGGAACGCTACGGTGCGGCTGATGGCCGGGCGTGCGCGAGGCTCAATGCAGGGACATCCATCCACGTGAGAAGGCGATGTTTTAAACTTTCGCGTGTAGCACGTACGATCATACAACGTTGTTGAAGCCGTTGTAGCGCCCAACTATCGCCTCCTTTCCGCACTGACTTTGTCATCCTCCTCGTCCAACTCGTCATCAAGTTCACTTCCAAACTCCAAATCCTGCTCAATCTCTTCATCTTCAGTTGGTCTGGGACCCTTGACTTCAGTTTCGTGGACCTCCCCGCCGCTCATTTGCCATTCCATCAACTTGTTGAAGGCTCCAGTCGGGTTGGCAGTGAGTTCCTGGTAGGTTCCCTGCTCGGCGACTTCTCCGTCGGCACTGATGCAGATAATTCGGTCAGAACGTTTGATCGTAGAGAGACGATGCGCAATACTGATTGTGGTGTTCTTTTCTTTGAGGAGCTTGCTTAATGCTTGATTTACGAGGGTCTCGGACTCCGCATCCAGGGCGCCTAAACTTGTCAACACTGCTTGTAATTATAATAAGAGAGTGTCTTACTTGTTGCTTCGTCGAGAATCAAGATATCGGGATTCTTGATGAGCGCTCTTGCTATGGCAATGCGCTGCTTCTGGCCCCCAGAGAGCTGCGTTCCACGCGCTCCAACGTGGGTTTCGAGACCGTCGGGCTATGTTGAAATTAGTGGTGTACATATGCATGAGCAAAAATGATACTCACAAAGTCGCTGATGAATTGACAATTTGCCTTCCGTGCGGCTGCTACAATCTCGGCGCGAGTTGCATGAGGAACTCCGTATGCGATGTTCTCAGCAATAGTCCCAGAAAAGAGAACTGGCTCTTGGCCAACATATCCAATCTTTCTCCTCAACTGCTTTGCATTTAGTGTGGTGATGTCGCGTCCATCAATGGTGATGAGTCCGCCTGTGGGAATGTAGAAGCGAAGTAGCAAACTTGCAACTGTGGACTTGCCGGCGCCGCTGGGTGCAACGATAGCAACATTCGTGCCGGGCTCAATCTTAAAACCCAGGTCTTTGAAGATGGTAACCGCCGGTCGCGTTGGGTAAGCAAATGAAAGATGCTTGAACTCAATCGGGCCTTGCGCAGAGCGAACTGACTTGCCCACTGTTGGAGATATCGTAGGGTGTCGATCTTGGAGTTCAAAGAGTCGGCTCGCAGCCCCTACACCCTTCATCATCTCTCCCCAAAACCCAGATAAGCCTACCATGCTTGATCCAGCATAGGCGGTATACATCAGGAAGGACGTCAGTTCTCCAACGCTTATTGCACCCGATTTGACCATGGTGGTTCCTGCGTACAGAACTGCGATAACGGTCAAGTTCCCCATCAGCCCGGTGCTTCCATAGAATGAGGCGGCGACGAATGCCTCCCGCTTTCCAAGTGCGAAGATGCGCTTGATCTGGCGGTTGTAGCGGGAGACTTCCTGGACCTCACCAGCGAAGGCTTGACTGGTCCTGACATTTCCTAAGCGCTCCTCGGCAATCTTTGTCAGGGTTCCGAGGTTCTTCTGAATCTTTCTGCTAATGTTCCGCAGCGACCGACCAGAGATGACAGCTACAATGGCGACGGGCGGTCCAACCAATGCTAGAATTCCGGTAAGCTTCAGGCTGACATATGCCATCATAGCGAACCCAGCAGTCCCGCTCACAAGCGCGCGCAGGCCATCAGACAAGTTTTGCGTGATGCTTTTCCCGACGATGATGGTGTCGGATCCAAGGCGGGAGATCAAATCGCCGACCCTGTTCGCATCGAAAAACTCGGCGTTCTGGACAAAGGTCTTCCTGTAGAGCTGCGACCGGAGGCGGGCTACAATGCGCTCGCCAACGATGCGGAGAATGATAATACGGCAGAAATTGGCGGCTGCACCTGTGGCAAGGACAGCGCCGAGGGCCATGTAGAAGGTCGTCATGTCCAATCCAAATGGCATCTCTTTCCCCTCAGCATTGGTCGCAAAATCCAGGAGTTTGCCAATAGAAAAAGGAACCGACATGGAAATGCTTGACGAAATGAGGAGGAACATGAAGGCCAACGAGAGCATTTTTGCCTCGGGCCGCGCAATCTTGATCAACCGCCAGACCTCCTTCAAGCCGCCGGGATTCGCACCTCCTCCGCCGTCTTTGCTCAGCTTTGCGCTGAGGTTGACCTGCTGGGCAGCCGTCGCCTTCTCCGACTTCTTGAAGCCGTGCTCCTCCTCCACCTCGTGCTCCTCCAAGTCGATGGCGCCCTTCTCTTTCATCTCATCCTTGTACGACTTGCGCACGCGCGCGGGTGCCTTCTCTTCCTGTTTCGCCTCGGCGAGCGCTCTTGACACGCTAAACGGCCGCACGAGGGGCAGACGCGGCCATGTAGAGGGGTTTGCTGGATGCAATTGCGGGGCGTGTGTCCGGAAGAGGCCGCTGTGAGGCGTAGCGGGAGCCAATGAAGACGGCGGCGGTCGCGTAGAGAAGAACTGCGCACTCACTGCGGGTGCAGCGTGTATCCGGGGCTGTATCTTGGAAAAGAGAGCTCCATTGCCGGGACCGTGCCAGCCCTTGGCGGCGAGAGTGAGAGTGCCGCGCATGGCGAGCGCTGGCTGGGGGGAGGGGACAGGCGACTCGGGCCCATGCAGGAGTGTTGATGCTGCAAGAGACGGTTCGAACAGCGGGTCGTCGAGGGGAGCGTGAGGGTGTGTAGGGGCAGCGGAGGTGTTGAGAGCTCAAGCTCCTCGCGCAAAAAGTATCGCCATGACTTCATGAGCACAAAAGCCACGGCCGGCCATCGGCGCGACACTAGCGCCGGCACGTGCGCGCCTTTCGCCCTCCGAGCTGTTCCCGCTCGGCATCCACTAAGAGACGACACCATGGATTCGAGGAGTCGATCCAACACACACCTTGCGCTGACTATCGTCGGGTTGCTAGTCCTGATCCACGCTCAGCACACATCAGAAAGGGTGCGTAACAATAGAGCGATGAGCCAGATTGGCAATTGGGAGCGGCCCCTAGCCCAATCCTGCTCAGTTGCGGCGCTCTTCGATCCTTCAGTGGAGGTTATTTCGACTTCACGCCATCCTCGATCGCAGCATGGCATCCTGTCGTTGGTGTCGAGGCTGTTCGTTAGTCGTTACTTTGCCCAACCCACCATCATTCCTAGCCTAGTCGCCTTGCACTATCGATTGTGATCCTCCAACTCCACAAAAGCATTTGATAGACCGCACATCTTCTTTTATAAGTGCCTACCTCCGTACCACAATGGACTGCAGTCCACGACCGACCCCTTCAAGTTGCCTCAGCGGCCATTCACCAAATATACCCTGCCTACCTCCCAGCTGCCTCTCCTGCTCTGCGGGTGCTCGGTCTCTAGATTACCCGCCGCCCCCATTTTCAGGCGCAACAGGTGGCCGATTATCAATAATCCGTCACACCTCGATCAAACGCGTCATTTAGCGACAAGGACTTTTCTGATACTACCATGCCTTTGGTCTTCGAGGTTGTATGTTGTGATACGAACAGCGCCCCGAAGAGTGCCATTAGTCTCCTGTTATCAAGAGGTCGGAATTCCAAATTGAGAGGCCGTTCAAACGCCCAATGATGCGTGCTGCGCATGTTTTCTGCGATGGTGGCTGAGTTGGTGCTGCGGCTTCCGAGTCGTCCCGTCCATCTGCACGCAAGAAACGTATGAACTGTATGCCGCGAGACGGGATGTGAGCAGAGGGCCTTGGATTTGGACAGTTACCCTGCCGCCAGTGCGTCGTGCCAGGGAACCACCACCAAGATGAGGCAGACGCGATGGTGTCAATAAGAGAGATCCAGGTCCCGGGACCAAATTCGTGCGGCTCCACCTGCGGATGGCCCCCAAGCTAGCCAGCCCAGCCTCCTGCAGCCCTCCGCAAGCAACATGGCGAACTCAACGCCCGTTGGCTTTCTTGCGTCGAGGCGGGAGTCGCGAGTAGCCAGTCCACTGAGCATCTATTAATGGGTGACACTTCGTGGCTCAAGCGCGGATGCCGGCATGTCATTGGCTGTACGGCGTCAGGCATCTCGTCACTTGGGTTTTAGAGTCGGGGTAGACCCTCCTTAGCTCCAAAGACCAAACACATCAGGCCCGCCAAGCGCTAATCCTTTAAAATGAAGACTGTCAATCCCCTCTTCCCGAGCGGATCCTTCGCTGTCAGGTCGCTTTCTCACCTTTTGCTTCATCTGGAGACTTTTATCGCAGACCTGGAGACGCCTCACGCGACAACAACACCATAAAACGTCATAGCCATGGCTCGGCTAACATTCTATTCAACTCTCTTCCTGTTCGCCGCGCGAGGACTGGCAGTATGGGACACTTTCTACTTTGCAACCGAGGCTTCAGAATACAAGTGCAAGGACTTGCCATATAACTGCGTGGCGCCAAACGCATGCGCTCGCGACTCTGTGCTAGATAAACACTACTGTTGTGGTGTTGGAGAAGGTGCCGTGTGCTTTCAAGGCAGCTCAACCTGTAGAAACAACACCAACAACGAGCTCGAATCAGTCCTCCAGCCGTGTAGCGGTGGAATCAACGCGTTCTGCTGCCTATCAGACACGTAAGTGCCAACCACTCGTGCTATGCTGCACATTGGAAGATGGATGCTAACTTGGAATCAGAGAACGATGCACTCAGACATACAACCAAATCAACATCTGCTGGGACGCCAATGCGACACCATATGGCTCTTTGACAGAGGAGAAGATGAATGATACCTACTCCTCTTCAGCAGCAGCCTCTCCATCTGCGACAAGGTTCGCCTTCAACTTGTCCAGCCTCACCGCCAGCACATCAGCATCTTCCGCCACCTCCACAGTCGCATCATCCACCGTATCCTCTGCCACCACACAAACCACCTCAACATCAACAAATACTGCACAATCACAAGAAACTGGCAACGATAATAAAAGCAACAGCGGCCTCTCTGGTGGCGCCATCGGCGGCATCGTAGTCGGTGTCGTAGCCATCCTCGCACTCGTCGCTCTCGGCGCATTCTTCTACTGGAAACGCAGTAAGAAGAACGGTAGCGAAAAGAGCGAACTGGACAGTAACCCGTATACCCATGGTCCAAACGGCCAATACAACGCCGTCGCCACCACGGAATTCCCGAGAGAGAAGTATGCGCATCAGCCGGGAGGTCCGGTGGAGGCTCCCACACACCAAGCCCCTGTGGAACTTATGGAACAACATGCGCCTGTCGAATTGGACTCGTCGGGTCCGTCACATTCGTATGGAAGATAAAATGTTGTTTTTGAAAGTTTGGATGGTCGTTTGAATGTTCAGAGCGCTGCGGTATACCTTAGATTGTGGTTTGGAGAATCTCGCGGGTTTCATGGCGAAGAGAAATAGGATAATGTATTTGCATGTGGAGGAGATGATTCTGGAAAGGCATACACCCTGGCCCTGAGGCGTTTTTACTTCTCTTCTTGTTCAAATGTATATTGTAAGGGTGGAAGTCGTGTATGTACACCACACGCGGGCGGGCGTCGAGTACGAAAAGGAATTAGGCATCAGCATCGCGACTTTGTGCTTCTACTATCTATACCGAAACTATGAGAGTTGACAATACTTATTATATAACCATCTACCTTGCTGGCCATTTTCAAGTTGGTTTCCCGTCCCGAAGCTCATGTTGGGGATAAGCGCCTCGTCTCGACACCTGCATTCAGAATTCTTTAACATACCAATCAATCTACATGACCCCATAACCTGGCTCCCGGTTCTAGACCCCCTGGAGCTGTTGTGATATGGATATCTAGACCTTTTCCATCTGTTTGACCTCGATGTACCGGTTATGCTTGCCTTCATCCTCCGTTTCGCTCAAGATACACATGGGATTTTTCACCGACGACAAGATCACCCCGGACTCCCTCTTCCATATTCCCAACCTCGGAGAATTCTACCTATCATCCGGTGCACGCTTCAACTTACCAATGGATGAGGTTGAAAGAGGGTGCATTGCGTGCTTATGGTGGTTCTTGCAACACCCGTCAACCCCACACCTGCACCATCTCGCGTGGTAGTAGTGCTCTCCAAACCACGTTGATTCGACGCCGTTGAACATGGAGCGAGAAAGTACGTGTGACATTTGGTGGACATATGTCGAACAGCTTATCAGTTGTGAGGGGGTTTGGAGGGGCCGTTTGTGCCGATATGATTATGGAGCAACGGTCTTGCAGCAGTGAAAGTCACTCCCTCTTCCTCTGCGATATAGACATCACTTTTTCCTGCCGCACTTTCTCCAACCATCTTCGCATTTATTTTCTTCCATATCTGATAGCACTTCATTGCTGCAACATAAGGTCTTCACGGTGATTTCTCACTCAAACGCCAACCATCTTCTCGATTCCCATCTCTTGAACCGGTGGTCACTTATAGACGCCCTTCCAGTCAAGATGGCACCACACCTAGAGGCTCTCAACCACATTTCTCCCGATTCAGGCCATCCTACTGTCCTCCATCCAGTATGCATCCAGCCTCATACCATACACACTCCTATCTTAACCTCTAACACCACTAGAACTTCAACCCGCGAATCAAAGACTGGGTCCCACCCGACCCCCTCCGCAAAGCCTTCACACCCCCCCAGGACCGCGCCTTCTTTGCCGACCCCTCCAAGAAAGCCCTCCTCTCCGTCGCCACCGCAATCCCCCTCACCGAAAACATCGGCACTCTCCTCACTGGCATCCAACTCTCCCAACTCACACCCACGCAGAAGGACGAGCTCGCCCTCCTCGTCGCCGAACGGGGCGTCGTCTTCTTCCGCGACCAAGACCTCACCACCGACTCCCAAGTCTCCTTCTTCTCGCACTACGGCATCCTCGACAAGCACCCTGCGCAGAAGGATGTGAAACACGTCACCATCAAAGGCTCCTCCACCGACTGGCGAAAGGATAGCGCCTACACGCCCTGGCCCTTAGCAGGCTGGCACGCAGATACCAGTTTCGAGATCAATCCGCCTAGCTATGCCATGTTGAGGATGGAAGAACATCCCCCTGTTGGCGGAGATACGGCGTGGGTGAGCGGGTATGGATTGTATGATGCGTTGAGTCCGGCGTACAAGACACTGTTTGAGGGATTGCATGCCGTGCATACGTCTCGTCTTCAGTACGAAACCATCCTTGATCTCTGGGGCGTGGGGCCTAATAGGCCGCCTATCGATACGCATCATCCTGCCGTACGGACACATCCTGTCACGGGTCTCAAGTCTTGGAACGTCAATGAGGGATTTGTGACGGGGTTTGCGGAGCTGAAGAAAGCGGAGAGTGATAAGTTGCTCGATTTTGCGAACTTTCATATCCATAGCGCGGACGATAATTTGGTGAGGTGGAAGTGGGAGGTTGGGAGTGTGGCTATGTGGGACAATCGGGTCACGTGCCATCGGGTTATTCCAGGGAAGTATGCGCCTGGGAGTAGGAGGGGGGTGAGGACGACGGTTTTTGGAGAGAAACGTGAGTACTGTTTCGTATGGTGGTGTGGAGAGCTTTGCTGATGTGTGTGATAGCGTTCTTGGATCCTAAGAGTGAGAGTCGAGATGAGCGAGAGGTGAGGTTGGCAAAGAAGCAGGAGACGAATGGTCACGCGACTAATGGCAATGGCTCGAATGGCGGTGCAACACAGGTCAAGATCACGAATACGAACGGTGTCAGTGGATAGAGTCATTGATCATGGAACGATCACCTGCAGTACTGTTGCGTACATGGTACCCCAACTACAGTATGCTTTCCATCTCACTCCAGATCCCAAGATTTTTAGATTGGACTTATGCTATCTATATCTGGTTGTCCTTTCCACGCATATACTACATCTTCTTACTGGAAGGATTGTTTTTCTGATGCTGCACTCTTCTGACGCATCGGGATTTTGTCAATTTGATACACACTCTCAGTTGAAATCATGGGGTATAAGACATTAGTCATTATTACATATCGTTATACAAGCCTAGCCATTTGCGTATACATTAAAAGGTAAAAACTAGGAGACAATTCTGCAAGGCTCTTCGCATTCAGTATCATGTCCATTGCCCTTACGCTCGTACATGTCCTAACTCTTAGATATGGAATCCTTCGAAGTCGTCGGCGAGCACGGAGTCATTGATACAACAGTATCCTGCGTCGCCCAAGTTTTCGCACTTCTCACCATCTGGGGCGGGGCCTCCTCTTCTTCCCGCTCCGAGCTCTCTGTCCACTTTCCGTCTCGCTTGTGATCCATATACACCACCCCAGACATCACCGTCTCGAGCGGCAAATCCCTCAACTCCTCCTTTTCCCTCGTCAACGGCACATCTGTATCCACATTTATCCAGAACCCCACGCCCTGGGCTTCATAAGCGCGGCGTTGCAGCTGCAGAACCCCGTCCTGTGTCCAGCGACTCAGACGCACAGACAAGCCCGTAAACCGGCGGAACTCGCTGACCCAGATGAGAACTTTGAGTAATGTGATATCGATGATGGCAATAAGGCAGGAGAAAGTGGTGATGAAGACGAGACCGAAGACGTTGATATTTCTACATTTTATTAGTAAGTGGACTGCGCTGCAAAGTCTAACATGACTGTTGAAAGTGGAAGGAATACGCACACAAAACCACCCGACTTCCGCATCTTCTGCGCCCGACAGAGCTGCTTCTCCCCCTTTGTCGTTACCGGCTTGACATATCCATCCGCATCCTGATCGCGGTGTTTGGGCCCAATAGCGTAGTCGGCGATCAAGGCTTGCAGACCGGCCCAGGCGATGGTTTCCCAGCGGATGACTTCCTTCTCCCACTGGTTGTTGGGCAGCGATGCGATCTCGCCCATCCAGTTTTGGGTGAGGGCATCGAATGTCCCGGATGTGCCTTGATCGTACATTGCCCCTGAGGTGACAAGCAGCTGGAGAGCGGCGAGCTGGATATCGTTCGCTGCGGGGAAGTTCTCCGGAGTCGGGTTTGGGGGGAGGCTGCTGAGGGCTGTGCAGAATGGTTTGCCGTTCTCTTGCGCGACGCAGTACTGATACTATGCATACTTTAGTACTTTGTAGATGATAGCGATGGGGAAATAATATACCTGCTGAGCACACGCGATGACCGAAGCCGGATAGTCGGAGTAATACCGTTCCACCGTCGCGCCAAAATTCAAAGTCAAATTGTAGCTTTTGTGGGCAGAGAATACGGGGTCTTCGTTCGTCTCCCGGTAGACCATGTAGTTCTTTGCGATCATCCTGAGCACAACATCGGCGTCTTCTCGTTGCATTTCGGGCAGTGTGACTTGATTCGAATATTCCTGCCATGCTTCTGAGCCTGCGGCTGTGGAAACTCTAGACGGGGGTGAGTGAGTGTACAGCCTGGTTATTTTTGTAGTGTTACTTACTGTGTGTCGTAGCTTAAGGAGGTATTCGCTGCGGACAGGGACCACAGAAACGTCGCATTCTGCCAGTTTTCACGGTAGGGTACTTCGCCATAGTGCAAGAGAAGGAGTTGCTCTTGGGGAAGAGCTGGATGGTCTAGTTGCGCGAAGTCTGTGGCGTTGATGATAGTTGTTCGACCTTCCAGCGGGAGGACGGCACAGGTTGTGCTTTTGCGGAATTGCACACGGTGCTGTCGCGGCAGATTGAGACCAAATTCGTTTAAGTCTATCAGTCCGGAATCCATCTGAAGAGCGGGTGTGTCGTTTCCTATGCACATGGTGGAATTGAAGGGACATGCAGCCTTTGCTGTATTGAATAGTTTTTTGGGTCGAATTACTATGTGTTGAGTGATTGTTAGCGTGATTCAAATATGCCCAAGTCTTCAATCACTTACACGCATTGCAAAGAGCCGGCAGCGATTGATTTTGTGCCAAGTAGCAGTTATCGGCAAATGGTTCTGCCACCGTGATGACTTTGGTGGTATAGCTCACCGAAATATCGTACGCGGTATCGGACGTTAAATTGATAGCCCCACAATAAGGGCTACTCACGAGGACTTCGATGTTCGTCGTATCGACTACTAGGGACGAGAAGATACTGGCCGTCCATGTCATAGCCACGAAGACCAGTCCGAGGAGCACATGTAATGTGGATCGCAAAAGCGGCCGATCCGCTCCACTCTCGCCTCTCCAATGCCAGAATAGTTTGAGAGAGTCGGCAATTAGAGCGCCGGGCGTTGGAAGCGTGCGGAGGAGGGCTTGCTGTTGTCTGAATAATGCGTCTCGGGGTTGTCCATTTGCTCGAATCTGGTGGAGCGCGAAGGCGAATAGATTCCAGAGGTGCGCTGTTCCTAGACCTGAGAGGATAGCGAGTAGAGCGATAACAAAGGCGCCAGCCCGTATGTCGGTCGTGATGGTCTTGCCCATCACAGGGCCTTTTTCCACATCGTTCCAGAAACCACGCTTAACGAAGCGCGAATCAAGTTCCGACATGTTGAGAAATAATGAAGGGGGTTAGGTGTGTTCCCAGAAGGTGGAAGACGAGCTTGACGAGAAATACTACTATCTTCCCATTCTATATACCGATCGTCTCCTGAGCCCATAGGGCGGCCTATTAATAATTTTCAACTCGTGCAGATACTTCAGGACCTGCGTCGCCTGCACCAAGAGTATTCACATAGATAAGTATGAAGCATCATCCGAAAGAAGATAAAGCACTCGTTTCCATGCAAGAATTGATCAGTGCGTCAGCTTACCTGCCACCGTAGGGCTTCGGCAACTGTATAAAGTTTCGACACGAACCATTCTCGCTAGGGACAGACGCCTCGCAGATGCGTTCATATACTTTTGTGAAAGTGGAGCCAACCTCGGAGGAGCGTGAAGCGCTCGGGGTTGATGCAGTCAGCACGGAGTGCCTGAAGGATGACGGGTGCGGAAGGATCCTTTATACTTCTGACTCGGGATCCTGCCCACCATAGTGGATCGTATCCCCACGAATTTATCCCTGGGACGGGCATTAACTTCGATGCGACGCAATACCATGGCAACCGCCCAGTTTAAGTGAATTTTTCTTCTTCAACTTGGCGGGAAGAGTCTTCGCGGCTCAGGACAATGGTGTTCGTCTGCTATTATTCTTCAAATCGCCAAGTTCTATCAACAGTTTAACCGGATAGCTGTTGCTTGGCGATTTGGTGCCGCTGCAGCCCACGGCAAAGGCGTTCGACCACTGTCATCCCTCGAATCTGTCGGTGGCTGCTAAAAGTCGCGCTCCAAAGGACGGTTCCCAGAAAAGATCGCCTGGCGAGGACTCAGTCCCTGACAACGGCGCAAACGCTGCAATGAATCTGTTTGAAAGAACCCGAATGAAACGGCTTGTGGCATATGATAAATCTAGGTTCGAACATCGTAAATAGCGAGAAATCGGCAAGTCTCCTAACCCCGAATCCCTTGGATTTGGTGGCTCCGGTTATCGCGACGTTTCTAAGGAAGAATGATCCATGGCGACAAAGTAGAGACTCATTCGAGAAACAGTATGGTTGGTTCGTTCGGAAGCTTGCTCACGGCTCTGCCATCGATTACCCAGTAGTATTTGTAGGCTGTCTTCGATCGAGAAATCTGGTGGTTGAACTGCACTCTGGGCCCCGTATGTTTCCCACCTACCCTTCAATTTCGGCCAAGCCACGGGATATAGTCGTCCGCAGTCTTCCAAAGCCACCGAATCAATGTCATGAACAAGCAGTTCTTGGTCTCATTACTTTTCGAGCGTTTTTGCCATCAATGACAGTTGCCATTCGTAGCTCGTCGACGAGTAGATTGTATCTAGCGAAGATCATCCATTAAATCACCGGGATGGCTGTAGACAGTTCATCTCCAGAGATGGTCATTAAAAGCTTTCCGTATAAATGTTCAGGTTTGGAGGGTTGTTCTCAATCGCTTGCTGGACTTGTTTCGGAAAATTATTTTCTCGGTGCTCTACTAAAAGAAGGGGCCATTGGCAACTGTTGGTTGAATTGCCTATACTGACATCTCGTCCTCGAAGATCTTTTTTGAATGGGTTTCAACGCCGATGGGAGTTGAACCTATTGTGTTTAGTGTCCATAGATATGCTGAACCTTGTCTACCATGTTTTGAGTGGTAACTCCTCCACCCTCGTCCAGACCATCAACAAATGTGCGGATTGAGAGATTGAACAAACAGCGACCGAAAACGTGTAACCCCGCCAGATCGCCACGCACAGCCACCCATCTCCCCCACAAAATCCTTAGGCAAATCCTTAGCCTTCACAGCCACCACCCGCGTGCTCAGAATTACGCATCAAATTGATAATTCATACCTACCTCGTACTCTAGCATAACCCAGGCCATACATTCACATCTAGTCCGAGTATCCAACTCGTATCAATATTGAAATATCACCCAAAGATGATCTCCATGCCATCGCCTGACGCGGGGTGATCGACTGATGGATAGACTGACTGGCTGGCTGACCGATCAAAGACTACAGCTATCATGAGATGGGATGCTCCAATACCTTCTTGTGCTACCAAATCGTCGTCCCGTATCCAATGTATTGATTTTGGGTCTGGTGTTTGTGTCGGTGTTCATGTAAGACAAACTCGTATCTCGTGTCTACCGGGAGTGATGGACCAATGGGTTTAGCCGCGAGTATACAAGAATGAAACATACGGTGTGAACTCTGGTAGCAGTATGGTAGAACAGGGAATTCCAGGACAGGGAATTATATTGGGCCTGAGACTAGGATACGAGCATCTTCGTTGTTGTTTATCGTGGTACAGAAACAGGTCCGGCATATAAATAAGTGTGTACTCTCTACTTCAGGTGTTGTGCACCATCGCCATCACAAGCCTCATTTTCATAATCAAGTATTAGTGCTGCATACGCCACGCAACGTATTCACAATGCTCTTCACTACTCTTACTACTCTCGCCCTGGTCGCAACCGTCCAAGCTGTGGGCCGCGCCATTGTCTCCAATCTCTGCGACGCCCCCGTCTATCTCTGGTCTGTCGGCTCCAGCATCTCCACCCAACACGTCATCCCACGTGACTCCTCCTATTCCGAGGTTTTCCACCATGACCCCATCTCGGGCGGCATCGCGATTAAAATGACTGCCAGTGAAAACGGGCTCTTCAATCCGAACGTCAGCCAGACAATCTTCGCCTATAACCTCGATGGTGGAACCATCTGGTACGACATGAGCGACCTTTTCGGTGACGGGTTTCTGGGACGCAGAATGTATGTCAAGCCGAGTGTGACGAGTTGTCCGGAGATTGCGTGGCCGTTTGGAAAGTTGCCGTCCGGGGAGGGGAGTCAGGTGAGGCATTGCACAGCGGAGACAGATTTGACCTTGACGTTTTGTACGGATAATTGTTTGCCTTCTTGGAGTAAGTATCTTGATTTCGGGTTGGGGTTTTGCATGTGTGGAGTGGGCTGACACGTTGTGATAGGTATGTGTGGGGATTCGGTGCCGAATGATCATAGGTCGTGTTGCACGCATTGTATTGGGAGTCATCATTGTGTTGCGGTTCCGAGTTGGGCGTAAGAGATGGTATGGGTCTGGGGGAGAGGGGAAAGGGTTGGGCAGTTTGAGGTTGATAATCCTGATTGGGGCAGGAAATAATGAGAGCAAGATATTGGAAAGGAAGAAATTGCAGGGGTGGAATTATAGCACATGATGAATGAGAAAACGAATATGAAAGTAGCTCCTGTATAAAATACAGGCATGGGGCCTTCCGCTTCTAGAATATAAAAACAACCCAAAAGTAAATAGTACACGACTTTGGTAAGACGATTTATGCCACTGTTGGTAGTCGATATGAGTATATGGTTAATGGGATGATAATAAACATAGATAGCCCTTGAGCTCCACCTGAGTGTGCAACTTTGTTTTGGAAAACTGCTAACAGCGCAAGAAGGAAATGCCATGGCTTTTCAACCGATTTGTGTTGTTGAATGCCAATAGGTACTATCTGGCACTGCACGCGGGCGACTCGAAAGAATATGCACACGAGCGCTGATTTGTGATACAGAAGCTATGCGAACAAAAGCTTGGCTGGGAAAACGGCAGGACCAGAAATAAGTACCCAAACGCCCTGATCCCCAGTATGCCTTTCGGTCTTCTTCTGTGATCGTTCGCCTCTTCACCCTCTTTCCCCCATCTTCGAATCAAGTCCCAAGAACCCTTTCATTAGGGTAACTTTAAGACACATGGCAAGATTCATCGACGATGGCAAGGTAGCATCACAGTGTCTAGCGTCGCCGTAGCCTCATGTTCTCTGGCCCAAGTCAGCCGGAAGCGCCACACCTGCGTTTAGAGGGTCCAACATATCTGAAAACAAGACAACCGAAGTGTAGCAGACGCTGCAAAAGGCGCCTTCGGAAGTTACCTGAGCAAGGGTTTCTCAATCACCTTACCCAACATTGTAAGGCTCTTCTGACCAAATAACTTGCTTCAAATTTAGCTTTTACCTCCTACCTCTTCTTGCAGCCTATTATTTGTTTATGGCTCTAACCTTTCTAACTTTACCTAGGAATGATCGTCTCCAAATACTCAGATCCAGGAGTTATCAAAGAACTCCGCGCAATTATTACGCGCACATATTCCAGGTACGTTCACAGACAGTATTAACGTTTTCAGACGCAGTGCATCCTTCCACTGAGCGTGTCTAGCATAATACTACCTCAAGCATTATGTTGCACCAATGATATTTACTAAATATTTGGGAGAAAAACTACGTTGATTGAGAATCTTGATGCTTTGGCCAAACATAGAATACAATGAAACGATCAATATCAAACTTAATCAAGCTGCTAGATCTGACGTGGTAAGAACGTTAGATTTGTTCTGCCTACGTGTTACACAGCCTATCATTTTCAAAATCAATGCCCTTGGCAACGACCTCAAATTCACCGGTCATCCCTCACATTTTGTCGACGGCTAGTAGACTTTTTATCTCAACTTTGGAATATATTCTAAAGACTTATAGCAGCTGCCTTCAATCCTGATCATCCAAGTACTGAATCACTCGCATACTATCCAAACAGACATCCAATTGTGCAAACCTAAATTGAATTTCAATTTCAGGGGCTGGCGCTGGTGTTGTAGAAACATCCTCTCACCCCCATTTCAGGTATCTGGAAAATGAACGGTGAAAGTACTGCCCAAACACGCATTAAGAGTTCACGATATAGTTTCGTGAATGCATTTTAGTGGTGAAATGAGTGAGAGGAAGAGCAAGATGCACAGTGACAGCCTGAAATATCGGCGCATCTTCACCTGCTAGTACGCCTTACTTGGTCATTTCACGTTGTACTTTGAGCCTATGTTTAGACACACCAAAAGTGATGCTTTTGAATCCCACTTGTGAGCCCAAAGTCCGTCCCTGGGTTACGCAAAACCCACGGTGCCGCAAAATATGCGGGGTACTTTTACTTGAAACGACTCTGCGCACACGTTGATACTTAGTATACCAGTATATAAGTCGTGTAATAGAACTATTTTTCCACATTTAGAACCCCTCCCACATTATACAGCGTAGCCCGTATATTCTAGTGCTGTATTAATCAATACTTAGCTAATCACGTGAGTAGACATGACCGAAGCGGAAGCGTACTGGGCGGAAGTTGAGGAAAATGCATTGATAGGTGGTGCAGGATATCGGGAGCCCAGAGAGCCTTATGTTCACTAAAATGTGTAACTGAGATATACTAGATCTATATTCAGGGGACTGGAGGTTTTATTATTACGAAATGTTCCTTATCAATGTGCTTTCATAATCCGAGTCATCGTCCGCCATACGCTTCGCCGCTCTCTCCTCTTGTTCTACATACCTCGCTTCATCGCCAGACGTAATCTCTTCTGGGGGGGTTTGCGACCGCTTCCTCTTCTTGATTCCAGGAGCGAGTGAATCCTTACTAAGCGATCCCCGCTGGCGTACCTTGACCTCTGCTGCAGTAAGGAATCGGCAAAGCTGTTCAGTAGAAACGATCAATTCCTGATTATAGTCCCCAATTTCATCCTGCACCAATCCTTTGTGGGCAAAATCGCTGAGATGGAGCCGTAGGCCCGGATGATTAGTAGGGCTTCCGTCGTCGTCACGGAAAGTCTTGTAAGGTCAGGTATCGTAAATGAAAGTTTGTTCACACGAGAGCATACCTCATCTACGGCCTCCTGTACTACTCGTAACTCATTTCCACTGGTAGTATTGAACACATGGGTCCGCCACACTGACAACGTCGCCTTGCGCGAACCCTTCTTGCCGTATTCAATGTCGAAGCCAACAACAGCCTGTACATTTGCGTCTGAATCCAGAAGGTAGTCTTCAGCTAGCCGGCCCAGCTTCTTTTTCTTCTGAGAGTATGCGATTTCAAATATGACGCCAGGGTATTCTGCATCACTATGCCAGAATGAGGCATCTGGTTCGTACTTTGACTTCGTGCCAGGTAGAGCGTCGTCGGCTAGGAGGTATATTTCGGTAGAGCGAGCCGGCTCTACTTTCTGGGCAAAAGCCGCCGCCGCACCCGCTCCTTCACGAATCGATTTCAGCTGACTGAATATGGCATCCTCGACGCGAGCGACGAACAATTCATGTATAGCTGTAGGCATGCGAACAATAAGTTGATTCACATTTGCGTTGTAATCGTATCTGTCCAATATGTATTGTTAGCCGGTCCTCCTCCCCACTCAGAGCAACGCACTGTATCTTGTCCTTTACGTATCCCGACAGCGCCTCGTCTCGGCCAAGCCGGCGCTCTATCTCATCGTAATCTCCTGGTGCAAGCTGGAATTCTGTCCACGGATCTTGCTTGGTGTGCCTTCCCGCCTGGATGGCTTTGAAAAGCGTGATAACTCGCTGGGCTTGCGAGAAGGGCTTCTCGTCGGTCGGCGGGGGCGTCAAGGGGTGGTCAGCGGAATTCGAAGGTGGCGTGGCATGTTGGTGTGATACTGGACGAGTCTGTAGCGTAGGCATAGCCGTATGCTGCACCGCATCGCGAAGGTGCGCGATGGCTGTCGTGTAGCTAGATCGCGGTTTAGAAGCTGGGCGGTCTGGCTGACTTAGCAACAGCCACAAAGCTGCCAAGGCCGATAACATGCCGAGCACGTGATTTACAAAAACCGTCTCCCATCTACTATTGCAAGGCACTTGCTAAGCCCATATACCATAGCATGGAAAATAATACTCACTATGTGAGGGCACTAGAGCTCCAGGGCTCTATGTATAGGAAGGAGGGGAAGGTCTTATCTTATCCTATACTATAGCTAAGTTCACTGAATGAGCCTTACACATGTTACAATCTGTATACGCAATCCCCTTGTCAACATGATGTTGCTTCGCTCCCTTCTGAGATGAGAAGTCATACCAGAAGCACAGTGAGCATTTATAGCATCTTCAATCTTCTTAGAAATTGTTGTGTTGATCCTAGCCTCTACTCGTGCCCCAAGATGTCTAAAAATAAGTTGAGCTTCAAGAAAGGAGAAGACTATGAGAAATTCACCACATTCGGCATTACTAGGTATTGGTAACCTCCGACTACGCCTTGGCACGTCTGATGGCTGGATGCTCGTTCTACCGAAATAGAAATAACTATCTAGCTTTGAGTATGGTTGGACTGGGATCTATATATTTTCGGTCGTTTGCAGACAAGGAGTCGTCTCTCGCTTGTGAGGGCGTGTCCGAGTGCCTCATGATGATCTTCAAGTCTTCTAAGGAGTATCAACATGTCCGTTGAACCCCACTCCTAGAAGTGCAAATAGTGGCCAAGCTAAGCCTTCTTCCCGTTGTTCCAATATTAGGTCTGTGTCATCTGTCCCAAGCCTCAGGAAATCGAGAGACACTATTTTGCCGACTATCCTAGAAAATCTGGTTTTTGAGGAAGTCATCCTTATAAAAGTGATGGCGCGTGTTGTATTGACCGGAAAGCTGCATCTTATCTGAAAATCGTCCACTCATGACCAGAGTGCGCGCCTAGATCTCAGCACATATCGCCACGCGATCTTGTGTAACAGGAAGGCGCTGAATCGGAGATTTGAGGCTGCGAGATGGACAGACGAATTACAACAGTAGACATCTGATTTTTTGAGCAAAGGCTCATTTGATGATTGTTTTCGTTATGTAATGATTTGGCTTCGATACGATAGGTAGGGATTCGTACTCCGCTGCATACACTCGCCTACTTTTCTTCTTTAGAAAGTACTGCACTCTCTAGCAATGAATTTGCAAAGGAGATCGTAGCTCGGATATTCATTTGAGCGATGCAATCTCCATCTCTCAAATTTGGATTGAACGAACAAATAGTGAGTGACACTGGCGAAGCTTTCTATATATAGAATCATTTCACACTTTGATAACATGTATTATTCTGTCTTAAAATAACTATTATTGCAATAAATTTAGATAAGCCCTTGCGTCAATTCTAACCGCGGTGAAATTCCTTGTTCTGATCAATTGCAAGAGGATAGATACAGAGTGTACATAGCAGAAATAGCGTAGATCTTATTATTATAGCTATGCGGGAGGCTCGCGCCGCTCCCTTAGAGTACCAGATGATTTCTCGCAGGCTCAATCGTTCTGGACATCCCTCCCCATTATGGCACCGCGGGCCCAGTGATCACTACGCCGCACGTACACACATGCTGTGTGCTAAAAGGCTTCAAAATGAGTCTTGGGAGAATGAAGCTCGAGTAGTTACATTCAAATGGCCATTCATCCATCCTTAAACGGCCACGCATCTTGCCACTGCTCTCTGTCCGCGGGAGACCGCGACTCGGACTCCAAAAAGTTTCTCTTCGCAGCCTCCAGCCGCTTCGACACAGTGTCGTACTCATCTGGCGGAACGGCTCCATCCCACCCAGTATATACACCAATCTCCTCCACAATCCGTTTCCTGCGCTCGACATCTTTTTCCCATTTGGCCAATTCGCTTTGCTGATTGTCAAGGTGCGCTTGGGAGTACGAAATGGGACACGGGACCATATCTAGCTTGTTTTGGGTGAGAATCTTCGGCCACATTGTGGACTCCGTCAGCGCCGACAGCGAGTGCTGCATATAGGCTTCTCCGTCATCGAGGGTGGAGCCAATAAGGCTAAGTATTTGCAGTGGCAGGAAATCTCGATTGCTCAGTACTCGAAGCAAGTCGGGGGCTTGCTTTTGCGTCCATATCTTGTAGAACATCCAGACGGACTGGGCGGTGTGAAGAGCCCGAGAGCTCTTTTTGCCATCCGCGTCTAGCTCGTTATAATTGGGAGGTAGCTGCGGTTTCTCGAAGCCTCTCAGGACTGGGCCGTCGTACTCAATCAATGAGGGATAATGAACATGGAGAAAAGCAGGATTGAGTGGGACGCTCTGCCAATCGATTATCCCAGTTATTCTAGTAGGGTCCTCCTTGTCAACAAAAATGTTGTCGGAATGTAGGTCGTTGTGCCAGAGAACTGAGGCAGAATATGCCTCGTCTGTGGGTGTGATATGCGGCAGAACGCGGCGTACATCCCCAATGACTGCCAGCTTTGCTGTTTTGGATGGATGATAGCCTCCAGGCCCGTTGAAGATACCCTGCTGCCGGTCCCGTGGGAATTGCGAGAACGCCTCTATACAGGCAGCTTCTCGCTCTAAGATCGCATCCATGACCGCTTCGGCGGTTTTCCCTGAGAGCTAACGTTAGACCTTCTATGACTTTCTCGGGGAGCGCAAATGAGCGACTTACACGGCCCACGGATTACATCGACTTCTCCCCTCTTATCGTCAAACCACGTGCGACTGGTTGTTGGACCAACGCTAAACTTGCTATCGATCTGCGTGCCTGAAACATGTGGGATGTCTTTTGAGTAGTAAAGGGAGCCGTAATAGGGAAATTTGGCGTTTGACAATCGCGAGGTAAAGGCGGCAAGTTGTTTAACAATCTCCATCTTTTGTTTCCCAAGAAGATTGTCCCATACGTGACTGAGTTCAACACCGGGGCACTTCTCCATGATGATGTATTCAGCTCCAACGCCATTTGATTCCTTCTGGGTATCGTACGCTAGCACGGCCGGTACAGGAATCTGGAGGCGGTCTCGGACCTGGCCCCACAGGGTTAGCTGTTACTCTCGAGTATGGAATCGTACGCCAACGGGGGAGATATACGTAGTCTATTGTTGCGACTTCAGAAGCTGTCGTGTAATGTAGAGGGCCAGCGTTGGGGTTTGGAAGTCGTGCGATCAGTTCGCGATCGCCTTGCAGGGTCATGGCGAAGGTTTTGTTGAAGTTGCCTTCCGGTAATTTCGTGACCTCCGTGCAAGTTGCATTTGGACCGGAGACCTTTTCCACTACTCCAACAAGGGCATTAAGGTCAAATTTCAAATACCGCCGCTGAAGCTGCTCCCGTTCATTCCAAAGCCAGCGCTGAGCCTTGTAGCTGTACAAGTCATCCTCCGAGGCATAATCTGGTATTGTATGAGTACCACAAGCTGTCGCTGGTCTTAGAGGAAGGCTTTTCCTCGGCGTCTTGACGTCGGGAGAGCTCATTGCCGCTTGGATATGTGCGGTCGAGGAGAATTTTGCTGAGCGTCGTATTTTAAGAGGCGATCCCAGGAAAGAGAGAAGAAAAGCCTTTGTGCTGCTCTGCCAACACGGCGGGCTAGAGACCATTTTGAGAGGCATGCCCTCAATTGGCCATGTCCTTGAGTTCCCCCAGTGGCTGGCTTAGTACCGACTGGCGTTTAAGAGCCCGCGGCCGTTCTAGCATACGTATTTTAAGCATCAAGCAGCAATCCTGGCGAGTCTATCTGACAGGTGTGGTTAGCGGGTGATGATTTGGAAGAGTTGCAGGACGAGTTCGCGTCGACTGCTAGGAACGCGGCGGGTGCTCCAAAACCACGGAAATTACCGAGGATCACCCCAAAACGCCCACCAGTCCCTATTTCTACTCTCCTTATTCATAGTTTCTATACCAAAGATAATATATAGTACAATAAGTATAAGGTTTATATTAAGAATAGCTATAGGGTTGTGGACAAAACTACACCCGTGTACCAACAAAGCGCAGGGCGGCCCCTGTAGCGGCATGCAACCAGCTCGCATACGATGGGTTGGGAACTTCGGCGACGAACGTGGCCATACAAAATGCCAAGTTCTGATCGATTGCAACGTCGCCGAGCAAAAATCTCCAGAAGTTCCTCTCAAGTGCTATAAAACAATGTCAGGTGACAGCCAAATGTAAATATACTTTGTTACTTAGTATTATTATCGTTGCTAATGAATCGCGGCACCCTCTCCCCTATAGACAATTCCCCGATGCTCCACAAATATCTCCATAGCTTTTATGCTTGCAGCAAACGTAGACCTCCTTGAAAGGTAGACAGCGATAATTCCACGACCTTTGAAGTTTACGGCTTAGGCAATGACGGTAGTAAAAGATTTGTCATTGGCGAAGATTCACTTTCGTACCCACTGTATTATCTGCCCATGTTTGTTTCTCTCCTTTAGATGTATATACTCTCAGATATGCCTGCTTCGTAGGCTATTCGTGGCCAGTACAACAACTACACAGTCGAGAGTTATTTTGTTGTGTACATGTTAAAGCCGAGCGTTTTAAGGACAAGTGTTTGCTAGGTGGCGTAGAGCAGCCAGGGAGAAACGAGAGGCAGGTTCTCAATAACCAACTCAGCCCTATTTATCTCCAAGTCGCGTTAGCCACCAAGTGCCTCCCAAACACGAGGTGCCACAAACTCGGGCATCCCTCAGGAGTAATTAGCAGACCGCTTGTAACTTAGGAGCGTCACCTTCGTCCATACCACAGCCCACACATCTCACGTACATATCTCGTACCCTATTTATTTATCTACAAAGCGGCGCGAGTAACCCACTTATTGCCCTACTCTCCCTCCTTCTCAGTCTGACCTGCCTTCCATTCCAACCCCCTCCTCTCCTTCTGCGTCAACTGTCTCGGCTTCCACTTCAACCCCCTACACCTCCCATCCTTCCTGACCCACGACTTGGTCCCCTCATTCCACTCCCGAACCCCCTCCCTCATCCGCCTATCCCGCAGATCTCCCTCGACTCTCTCCTCGTCGAAAATCTTCGCCCATGACTTACTGTTCTTGCCCCAGGTGGGGGTGAGAAGTGGGTTGTTGTGGACGTCAACGGAACGCAGGGGGGCGGTGAGGGAAGGGGAGGATGAGGAGGTGGAGGGAAGGAAGGCGGGGTCGGAGGCCATCTGAGGGAGGTAGTACATCCTGGTGTTGGCCTCAGATGCAACGAGAGGTCCGCCCTCGACCTCTACAAAGAGGTGGGCAGACTTTGAGGAGTCGTTGGTTGAGGGGTTGTACTCTGCGTCGGACTCGGCTTCCTTGACATTCTTACCGTTTCCCCAGTTAGCAGAGGGCTGGCGGAAAGTGGGCTTCAGGGGAGCAGTGTCGTCTTTGCGACGCCAGAATGGAACGTCGGACGTGGTCGGCTCGGGAGTAGCGGCTGGCTTGGGTGCGACTGGCATAGGAGCAGTAGTTGTGGCATTCGTCCCATCAATGCTCTGCATACCAGCAGAAGCATCCTGGACATGGCTGAAAGCGGTTGAGCGTGCTTGAGTCATTTTGAATGGTGTCGAGAAAAAGGTGTATGAGGAGTCGGTTGTAAAGGATGTGTTCTCTATATCTTCAAAGGATCTAGAGAGATGGGTGTTGAAAGAAGTTGTAGAGGAGAGGACCAGAATGGTATATGAAGTCCTCCAAGAGCAAAGGCAAAAGCTCAGTGTGCATAACAATGTTGGTGAACAATACCTTTTCAGCAAAGCATCAAGTCCGCTCAACTAAGAGTAATGATGCGTTAAGCGAACTTTTTACAATGCATCACCTTCAAACCGGCAGCGAAAAGCGAGAAAGTAGATCCAAACAGCAGATGCAAGCATCGCCAAATTGCAATATATGCACAAGAAAATAGAAGGTATATACAACGAAGCCGTCCGTCCACCTGCCCATTCAACCTGACCAAACTTACCGCAACCCATCGAACGGAAATTTACATCAAGCTCCTAAGCAGCCCCTCAATCTGTCTCCTCGTTAAGCCCTTCTCTTTACCTGCCTCAGTAAGGAAATCGATGAAAGTCTCGAGTGTGTATGTAGCCTCGGTGGTGTCTGAACCGGAGGTAGGAGCAGCGGCAGTGGGGGATGCAGAAGTGGATGTTACTACGTTCACGATCGGGGATGCGGTTATGGAGAGGATGGGAGTGGCGCTGGATGCAGGTGCGTCGCTTGAGACGGGGGCAGCAGATGAAGCGGCGATGGATGAGGCAGCGGCAGATGAGGCAGCTGGGGAGGCGCTCTTGGATGAGGTGGAGCCAGTGTTTCCACCAGAGCAGGAGAAGAGCGCGGGGCCGGGGATTGTGTATTCGGTGGCTATTTTGTCTTAGTCTCGTGTTCAAAATCGGCTTCAGGGATACAATGCTTACCCTGATACGCATCATAGGTGATACCAGCGTCAGCCGCCTTATAGGCGCCAGGGATAGAGACGAGGTCGGAGGGATCGGTGCTTCCGGACCCAGAGACCTTGAGCTGATGGCAGCCAGGATAGAACTGAGCACCGGGGTACGAGTACGCCGAGTGAAGTGCGATGATCTCGTGACGGACGAGGTAGTATCCGGGAGTGATGCACTCGGGGATGGTGTAGGAGACAGTACCGCCAGCCTTCATGAGGGCGGTGGCACCCCAGGTGTTGGTGGTACCGTCACGACCGTCCTCCTGGACCTTGAACCAGACGGCACTGCAGTTTTGTTAGTGTTAGAACAATGAATGATAATGGGAGATGAACGCACTCAGATCCGGGCATGTAGTCGTTGCATCCGGTGTCAGGGCACTTGGCCATGTATGTTATGGTAGGACCAACATGGCTCTCGGGCCAAAGAGTCCATGCCAAGGGGATGGTATCTCCAGCAGCTGCATCGGCATGGAGCGCCGCAGGGGATGAGCCATTGATTCCACCGGCAGCATAACCGCCACACTGAATGTCGGAGCTGGTCAAGTCCTCGACGGGACCGTTGCCCTGGATGGGTCGGGAGATACGGTCAGGTGTAGGGCTAGTGTACGGGTCCTGGTACGGCTGGTAGAACTTGTACTCTGTGCCAGCAATGGTGGCATTGTCGACATATCCATGGGCCGAGACAAGAGCAGTGAAGCCGATAGTAGCGGCGGCGGAAAGAATGAGCTTCATTGTAAAAGGAGTGATGAGTCCTGCCCGAGGCTTATGTAAAGAATGAAATGTCAGAAAAGACAGAAACAAAAGTCTCAAGGAAGAAGCGAATGAATGAAGGTCGAGACTAGCGACGTGTAGAGATGGGGGAGGAAGGGGAGCGGTTCATATGAGAGTATATATAGGGAGCCTGTCATGGTGGGAGATGGGATTACGATTGTTTCCAGGCGCGCGCTTGGTCGTACGAAGAATTGTTTGAAACTTTGGTGTACTTATTGCCTGTCGTCGATCATGAAGGGTAGAGGATTGATTAAACGAAACGCGCTAGAGGGGGATGGTGCGGTCTTGGGAAGCCCACGACAATGTTTTGGGCGGAGAAATTCGGTCGCCTCTGAATTTATACAGAGCGAGCTGTGAAGGCATTAGATACCCATCGGTAGAGGGTGCTGAATTAGACCTTTTTGTCTTCAGCATGTATAATACATGGCAAACAAAAGGGCGAAGCCACAATGTTTCGGTGAAACGTGCAGACAACACAGCGCTTGTCGTGCATCGAAGCGAATGATTGGTGGATATTGGTCTGTATCAGAATGTAGATCTCACGTGACTTCCAAGCTTCTTCAACGTCTTCGAGTGTCTCCTGCCGAGAGGGAACGTCAGCCTTGTGCTTGAAGCCCTTGTTCGGAACATTCGAGCCGGATGGTGCCCCGTAGTCTTGGATTCCCATGCTCTTTTTGATTTGTTCAATAGTTTACAATGCGCTCTCTCCCAACTACGAATTGAAACCCTCAACTCCTTTGGTATAATGTTAGATAAGTGGTCGGGGAAACAGAAATTATACCCACCATAGATGTGGTAGCACTTTTCCTCTTCGAAAGCCTAATCACACTCTTCATCCCATCTCACCACCCCCTCAGGGATCGGCACAACCGCACGGCTACAAAACAAATGTTGCGCGCCCTCCCATTTTAATCCCTCCAGGAGCCCCCCCTTAACCGACACCGTCTTCGGATTGCCGTTCTCTACAATAGTAGCATTCAAGAGTCGAGTCCCGCACTTGCTGCAGAAATAGCAATTCATGCGCCTTCCGCTGTCGGCGCCACGAGAGAAGAACGATACATTTGGGTCGGTATCGATGGAGAAGAAGGGGAAGATGGCCGATGTTCCAAATGCGCTGCCGGTTTGCTTGCGACAGTCAATGCAGTGGCAGTGGAAGAGTTCGAGGGGCTGGGGAGTTGGGGTGGTGAATTTTACAGTGCCGCACGCGCAGGAGGCTTGCATGTTGCTATGTTGAGTGTTTCGTTGATGTGGATGTGGGAATTTGCAGCATCTGGATGGAGGTTGTGGTACTAGTAAGTATCACACACTCGGGAGAGCTGAAGGCGGCAGCTCCAGATGCGATGCGGGGTTACTCGTATTGGAGCTCTGGTCGCGTAGATCATAGAATACTGAGGTGTAGAGTACAGGGACCAATACTTGTGTCGCAAACTCCATATTCATTGACCTATCTCATTTTCATTGCGGAGCTATTGCTCGGTCTGTACCTACTCGTGGCCCCCACTACTTACCTTCGCTAAGTAGTGGTACCGGGCTCAACGTACAACCGAGCTCAACGTACATAAAAATACACCAATTTTC